>JAHHZJ010009148.1:0-16417 GCA_021437245.1 Aegilops speltoides
AAGCGATGGATGGAGCTTCCCAAAGCCTGACTACACTTGTGGTTTGCATGGCCCGCGCTCTTTATGAGTTAGGCTGGGCCGTATTAATGGCGGTACCGGCTCTTGTCCATCTAAAACCAGCCTGCTGAGCCTTTTCCTAGTAGTGTTTACGTCTCGACCATTTGAGACTCCTCGTCATGTCGATCTCATCAGGGACTCCGAACTCCTTGGTACATCAAAACTCATAAACTCATAATATAATTGTCGCCGAAACCTTAAGCGTGCGGACCCTACGGGTTGAGAACTATGTAGACATGACCTAGAACTGTTGGTTAATAACCAATAGCGGAACACGGATGCTCATATTGGCTCCTACATATTCTCAGATCTTTATCGGTCGAAGCATAACAACATCGTTGTTCCTTTGTCATCGGTATGTTACTTGCGAGATTCGATCGTCGGTATCAATACCTAGTTCAATCTAAATTCTTGGAAGTCTCTTTACTTTCGTAATGCATCATTGTAACTAACTCATTGCTTCATTGCTTGCAAGGCTTATAGTAATGTGCATTACAGAAGGCCGGAGATACCTCTCAGAGCAATCGGATGACAAAACCTAATCTCGAAATCGCCAACCCAACATGTACCTTCGGAGACACTGTAGAGCTCCTTTATAATCACCCAGTTATGTTGTGGCGTTTGGTAGCACACAAAGTGTTCCTCCGTTAAGCAGGAGTTGCATAATCTCATAGTTCGGGAACATGTATAAGTCATGAAAAGCAATAGCAACATACTAAGCGATCAAGTGCTAGGCTAACGGAATGGGTCAAGTCAATCACATCATTCTCCTAATGATGTGATCCCATTAATCAAATGACAACTCATGTCTATGGCTGGAAACTTAACCATCTTTGATTCACGAGCTAGTCAAGTAGAGGCATACTAGTGACACTATGTTTGTCTATGTATTCACACATGTATTATGTTTAGGTTAATACAATTCTAGCATGAATAATAAACATTTATCATGAAATAAGGAAATAAATAATAACTTTATTATTGCCTCTAGGGCATATTTCCTTGAGTCTCCCACTTGCACTAAGTCATAATCTAGTTCACATGCCATGTGATTTAATACCAATATTCATATCGATATGATTAACACCCATAGTTCACATCTTCATGTGACCAACACCCAAAGGGTTTACTAGAGTCGATAATCTAGTTCACATCGCTATGTGATTAACACCCAAGAGTACTAAGGTATGATCATGTTTTGCTTTCGTGAAAGTTTAGTCAGCAATTTGTCACATTGAGGCCGTATGTATTTTACAAATATACTATGTTACAATCTCTTGCCGGGCTACTCTAGCTAATTGCTCCCTTTCAATATGTATCTAGATTAAGACTTAGAGTCATCGGATCGGTGCCAAAACTTTATCGGCGTAACCCTTTACGGCGAACCTTTTATCACCTCCATAATTGAAAACATATCCTTATTCCACTAAGGATAATTTTGACCAATGTCGATGATCTACTCTAGATCACTATTGCTCCTTGCCAAACCGGGGTGAGTATACAATAGGCCTGGTCCATAGCATGGCATACTTTTATAAAACCTATGGTGATGCATGGGAATGACTTTCATTCTCTTTCTATTTTCTGCTATGGTTGGGTCTTGAGTCTTACTCAACTTCACCTTTGCATCAGGCAAGAACTCCTTCTTTATTGTTCCATTTGAACTATTTCAAAAATTTATCAAGGTATGTACTCATTGAAAAATCTTATCAAGCGTCTTGATCTATCTATATAGATCTTGATCGAAATGTATGCAACTTCCTTGAGGTCTTGCTTTGAAAAACTCTTATTCAAGTATCCTTTCATGCTATCCGAAATTTCTATATCATTTTTCAATCAACAATATGTCATCCACATATAATATTAGAAATGCTCTGAGCTCCCTCACTTTCTTGTTTGGCTTCTTAAAAATGCATTAAAACCATATCTTTGATTAACTCATCAAGCGTATATTCCAACTCGAGAGGCTTGCAGTCCATAAATGGGTCATTTGGGGCTTGCACCTTTTTTAGCACCTTTAGGATTGACAAAACCTTCGGTTTGCATCATATACAACTCTTCTTTAATAAATTCATTAAGGAATGCAGTTTTGACATCCTTTTGGATTTCATAAAATGTGGCAATTGCTAACATGATTTAGGCAGAACTTAAGCATCGTCCGGTGAGAAAATCTCATTGTATTCAACACCTTGAACTTGTCGAAAAACCTTTCACAACATGTTGAGCTTTGTAGATAATAACACTACTATGATTTTCCTTCCTCTTAAGATCCATTTATTTTCTATGGCTGCCGATCATCCGAACAAGTCAATCAAAGTCCACACTTTGTTTTCATAATGGATCCCATCTCAGATTTCATGGCCCCGACCATTTTGGGAATCTGGGCTCATCATCGCTTCCTCATAGTTAGTAGGTTTATCATGGTCTAGTAACATGACTTTCGAATAGGATTAAGTACCACTTTAGTGCGGACCGTACTCTGGAAGACCTACGATGCTTAATAACTTGATCGAAGTTTCATGATCATCATCATTAGCTTCCTCACTAATTGGTGTAGGAATCACTAGGCTGATTTGATGATGAACTATTTTCCAATTAGGGAGAAGGTACAATACCTCATCAAGTTCTACTTTCCTCCCCTCACTTCTTTTAGAGAAATTCCTTCTCTAGAAAGGATCCATTTTATGCGAATATCTTGCCTTGGATCTTGATAGAAGGTGTACCCATGATTTCCTTTGGGTATTCTATGAAGATCACTTCTCCGATTTGGGTTTGAGCTTATCGGGATGAAACTTTTCACATAAGCCTAGGCCCCAAACTATAAAACGACAACTTGGGTTTCTTGCTAAACCATAGTTCATATAATGTCATCTCAGCATTTAGATGGTGCCCTTTTAATAATGAATGCATTTGTCTCTAATGCATAACCCCAAAAGCGATAATGGTAAATCAATAAGAGACATCATAGATGCACCATATCCAATAAAGTCTTGATTCCGATGTTTGGACACACCATAACGTTGTGGTGTTCGGGGTTGAGCTATGAAACTATTCCACATTGTTTTAATTGAAGACCAAATTAACTCAAATATTCGTCTCTGCGATCGGATCCGGAAAACTTTATTTCTTATTCCGATGATTTTCCACTTCCTCTGAAAATTCTTTGAACCTTTCAACTATTTTAGACTTATGTTTCATCAAGTAGATATACCCATATCTTGCTCAAATCATCTTTGAAGGTCGGAAAATAACGATACTTGCCACGCATCAACACTCATTGGGTTGCATACATCGGTATGTATTATTTCCAATAAGTCGGTAGCTTGTTCCATTGTTAGGAGAATGGAGTTTTAGTCATCTTGCCCAAAGGCGCGGTTCCAAAGCATCAAATGATTCATAACCAAGTGATTGAAAATCCATCTTTCGGAGTTTCTTCATCGCTTTACAAATGTTACCGGCGGGCCCACAAATAAGTTGCACTATCATTATTAACTTTGCATCTTTTGGCATCGATATTATGAATATGTTATCACTCGATCGAGATCCAAAAACTATTTTCATTGGGTGTATAACCATGAAGGTCTTATTCATGTAAGAGAATAACAATTATTCTTTAACTTCAAATGAATAACAATTCATAATAAACATGATCAAATCATATTCATGCTCAGCAATAAGCTAAATAACATTTATTTAGGTTTAACACTAATCCGAAAATATAGGGGTGTGTGATGATGATCATATCAATCTTGGAACTATTTCCAACACTCATGTCACTTCCCTCAACTAGTCTCTTTTTATTATGTAACTCCTGTTTGAGTTAGTAATCTTAACGCCGAACAAGTATCAAATACTTGGGGCTACTATAAACACTAGTAAGGCACACATCAAACACTGTATTCAAATATACCCTTGTTCACTTTGCCATCCTTCTTATCCACCAAATATTTAGGGCATTTCCGCTTCGGTGACCATTTCCTTTGGATTAAGCACTTCGGTTTAGGCTTTGGTCCAGCTTTGGTCTTCTTCACGAGGGTGACAACTTGTTTGCCATTCTCTTGAAGTTTCCCTTTTCTTTTCCTTTGCCTTTTCTTGAAACTAGTGGTCTTGTCAATCAACACTTGATGATCTTTCTTGATTTCTACCTTCATCGATTTCAACATCACGAAGAGCTCAAGGAATCGTTTTATCCCTTGCATACTATAGTTCATCACAAAGTTCTAGTAACTTAGTGATGGTGACTAGAAAATTCATCAATCACTATCTTATCCGGAAGATTAACTCCCTTGATTCAAGCGGTTGAAGTAGCGGAACAATCGAGCACATGCTCACTAGTTGAGCGATTCTCCTCCATCTTTTAGCTATAGAACTTGTTGGAACTTCATATCTCCAACTCGGGTATTTGCTTGAAATATTAACCAATTCTGGAACATCTCATATGGTCCATACGTTCAAAACATCTTTGAAGTCCGATTCTAAGCCGTTAAGCATGGTGCACTAAACTATCAAGTAGTCATCATATTGAGCTAAAGCGTTCATAAAGCGCATACTCCTGCAATAGGTTTGTCACCTAGCGGTGCATCAAGGACATAATTCTTAATGCAACAATGAGGATAAACCTCGGATCCGGATCCAATCCAATCATTGCTACTAACATCTTTAAACCGGTTTTCTCTGGAACATATCAAAATAAACATATGAAAGCAAACGCGAGCTATTGATCTATAACATAATTTGCAAAATACCACGGGACTAAGTTCATGATAAATTTAAGTTCAATTAATCATATTACTTAAGAACTCCCCTTAGGAACATCTCTCTAGTCATCTAAGTGATCCGTGATCCAAATCAACTAAACCATGTCCGATCATCACGTGAGGTGGAGTAGTTTCAATGGTGAACATCACTATGTTGATCATATCTACTATATGATTCACGTTAAACCTTTCGGTCTCCGTGTTGAGGCCATATCATTATATCTAGGCTCGTCAAATTTAACGAAATTGGCGTGTGCAATTTTTTTGCACCGTTGTATTTGAACGTAGAGCCTATCACACCCGATCATCACGTGGTGTCTCGTACGAAGAACTTTCGCAATGGTGCATACTCGGGAGAACACTTCTTGATAATTAGTGAGAGATCATCTTAAAATGCTCCGTCGAACAAAAGCGAAATAAGATGTATAAGGATAAACATCATATGCAATCAAAATATGAGATATGATATGGCCATGATCATCTTGCGCCTTTGATCTCCATCTCCAAAGTAATGTCATGATCTCTATAAATCCGGCCCACGACACCATGATCTTCATCATCTTGATCTATATCAATGTGGTCACATTTGTCTCGCCAACTATTGCTCTTGCAACTATTGCATCGCATAGCGATAAAGTGAAACAATTATTTGGCACTTGCATGTTTATGCAACAAGCGAACAACCATAGGGCTTACCGGATTCGATAACTTCAACAAAACATGATCATCTCATACAACAACTTATATCTCATCACGTCTTGACCATATCACATCACAACATGCCGCAAAGACAAGCTAGGCGTCCTCTACTTTGTTGTTGCAAATTTTATTGGCTGCTATGGGCTTAGCAAGAACCGTTCTTACCTCGCATCAAAACCACAGCGATAGTTTGTCAAGTTGGTGTTGTTTTAACCTTACCAAAGGGAGGCGGTATGCCTCGGTTCAACTAAAGTTGGAGAAAGCAGACACCGCTAGTCACGTGTGCAAAACACGGGGTAAAACCGGTCTCGCGTAAGCGTCTGGCGTAATGTCCGGTCCGGGCCGCTTCATCCAATAATACCGGCTGAAAAATATGACATCTTTGGTAAGCGGTATGACTTATTCACCCACAAACTCACTTGTGTTCTACCGTGCATATAACATCAGCGCCATAAAACCTGGGCTCGGATGCCCTTTGTTGGGGGCGTGGTAATTTCAAAAATTCCTGCGCAGGAAATCATGGTTTGCATAACAGGGGAGAGTGTTATCCGTACCCTCGTGGCCCGGCGAGCGTTATGACAACCGGTTGATGTAGTCATCGTCTTCACGATCCGGGATCCAAGCACCGAATTACGGCACCTCCGAGTTGACCGTTCAGCTCGATGGCGATCCCGGACTCCGATCCGGCGGGGTGTGGGGATGAGTTCCATCGGCCGGGGCGGTGGGATGATGTTCTCGGCGGGGCTTTGCCTCCATAATGATATGATCGGGTGGAATATGGTGGAGGGGGCACACGGCTGGAACAATCAAAGATCAACTTGTGTGTCATGGGGTGCCCCCTTCCCATATATAAAGGAGCAAGGGAAGGAGGGCGGTAGGGGCGGCAAAGTCCTACTCCCCGGAAGGAGGACTCCTCCTTTCTAGTAGGAGTAGGAGAAAGGAAGGGAAGAGAGAAGGGAAAGAAGGAGGGTGGGCCCCCTAGTCAATTCGGACTAAGCCTTGAGGCGCCCCTGGCGCCTCTCTCTTTCCGTTATTTAATAAGGCCCAATACTTCTCCCCAATTTCCGTAACTCTCCGTTACTCAGATAAATACCGAATCACTCGGAACCTTTTGAATCCGAATATAATCGTCAATATATCAATCTTTACGTCTCGACCATTTCGAGACTAAATCGTTAATCCCGATCCATCAGGGACCCCAAACTCCTTGGTACATCAAAACTCATAAACTCATAATATAATTGTAAGAAACCTTAAGCGTCCGGACCCTAAGGGTTGAGAACTATGAACATGACCTAGAACTTTTGGTCAATAACCAATAGCGGAACACGGATGCTCATATTGGCTCCTACATATTCCGAAGATCTTTATCGGTTGAACCGATAATAACATCCGTTGTTCCTTTGTCATCGGTATGTTACTTGCCGAGATTCCATAAATTATCCAATACCTAGTTCAATCTAAATTCTTGGCAAGTCTCTTTACTCGTTCCGTAATGCATCATTCCGTAACTAACCATTAACTACATTGCTTGCAAGGCTTATAGTGATGTGCATTCAAGAGGGCCGGAGATACCTCTCCAGGCAATGGGGTGACAAAACCTAATCTCAAAATCGCCAACCCAACATGTACCTTGGAGACACCTTGAGGCTCCTTTATAATCACCCGATTCGTTGTGACGTTTGGTAGCACACAAAGTGTTCCTCCGTAAGCAGGAGTTGCATAATCTCATAGTTAGGGAACATGTATAAGTCATGAATAAACAATAGCAACATACTAAATGATCAAGTGCCGGGGCCGGAATGGGTCGTCAATCCAGGCATTCTCCTAATGATGTGATCCGTTAATCAAATGACAACTCATGTCTATGGCTAGAAACTTAACCATCTTTGATTCACGAGCTAGTCAGTAGAGGCATACTAGTGACACTATGTTTATCTATGTATTCACACATGTATTATGTTTCAGGTTAATACAATTCTAGCATGAATAATAAACATTTATCATGAAATAAGAAATAAATAATATCTTTATTATTGCCTCTAGGGCATATTTCCTTGAATCGTGCTTTTGTCACAATTATCGTCATAAAAGTGTCCTAAGCATGCCAGGAAAAAATTGTTGCCCAAAATGTCACGGATGTGTCTTTTTTGTAGTGAAAATATTGACAAATATCAAATTCATATGATTACTTGCAACATGACCTCTTGTGTTCTCAAGAACAAAAGTAACTACTCACACAACATATGCATGCTTAAGATCAGACCAGTAATAAACATCATAATGGATCTGAACATATAATCTTCCACCAAATAAATCGGCTAACCATCAACTACAAGATGTAATCAACACTAGTAGTCACCCATAGGTACCAATATGAGGTTCCGGTACAAAGATTGAACACAAGAGATGAACTAGGGTTTGGAGATGAGATGGTGTTGTTGAAGTTGTTGATGAAGATTGGCCCTCCCAAGGTGAGAGGGTTCTTTGGTGATGGATAACCGATTTCCCCCTCTCGAAGGGAAGTTCCCGGTAGTGCTCCACTAGAGGGCAAAATGCTTTGCCCAAGTTCCACCTCGAGGCGTGGCCTCCCAAAGTCCTCTCCTTAGGTTTGGAAAGGGCCACGGTGCCTAGTGGGCACGGGGCCCCCTCAAATATTCTTTTATCAAGTATTTTTATATATTACAAAATAATTTTCGTAAAAATTCAGCTCATTTAGAGATGTGCAGAATAGGTTTCTCTAATGTAGCTTTTTGAGGTCCACAATTCCAGCTGCCAACATTCTCCCTCTTTGTGTAAACCTTGCATATTATGAGAGAAAAGGCATTAGAATTACTCAACAAAGTGTTATATTGCATAAAACACTATAAATAACGGTAGGAAAACATGATGCAAAAATCCGTATCAATTACATGGTTAGAACTCCAAGAAGATTGAGGAGAACATGGTATTGAAGACCAAAGAGAAAAACAATCTAGCTACTAACCATGGACACGTGGGTGTGGTGAACTACTCATGCATCATCGGTGGGGTAAGCGATGATGTAAAATCGTGACCGATTCCCTCTCGTGGTACCAAAAAGGACTCCGGATGGGATGGGAACAACGAAGCTTGTTGTGGGGAAAAAAGTGTTTTGGCTCTATGGTATATTGGGAATATGTGGAATTTATAGAAGCGGAATTAGGTTAATAGGTTATTCGAAAATGATATATAATTGCATATAAAGCATCCAAGATTGATACAATAATAACATGGAAGAATAAAAAATTATAGATACGTTGGAGGCGTATCAATAGTTCTGGAGAATTTTGGTACTAACCAAATGGGGACCCCAATGATTGCTTGGGACCTAGTATGTAAGATGAAAGCTCAAGGAGGTATGGGGTACTAGATTTAGTGAATCAAAACAAAGTTTTGCTCCTTGAAACCTCCAAAATTCTTGATAAGGAGAATCTACCACAGGAAAATCTTTTATGGGAAACATACTACAAAACCACCCAGGTAAGCCGGGGTTCCTTACGGTGGAGATCCCTACTAAAGCTCGTTATCTTATACAAAAATTTGCCAAATGTGCAGTTATATTTGGGAAGAGAATACTTTCCTAAGAAGATAGTTGGAAAGATCAACCACTAGCAATCCAATACCCGAGCTTCACTCTTTTGCTATTAGCAATAACATCTCGATGGGTGATATGACCAATGGTGGGGAACTTGGGATCGTTTCCATAGACCTATATCCATCCAAGCTCATTCTCAATTCATCTCTATAAATCAGGGCCCTCACTTAATAATTACGTGAGAAAGATTTGTGGTTTTACAAATGGCACAAGACATAATACTCATCCGGCCGGTGTACAATCACATTGTAGAATTCTAATACTCATTGCATCTTCAAGTGGTTGTGGAAATGTGCAAGCAAATTAGACACAAGATTTTTAAACTTCTTTTATGGCAGGGTGAGTAGTAGGGGTTTGCTCAAAAAATCCTTCCTCATTCCCTCATAAAACTGTGTTCTTTGTAATAAGAACTATAAAAAGCATTCTCCATCTCCTATGGGGTGCACTTTTGCTCAACAATGTTGGTGCGAAATTAGTCCCACAAAGCAAGAGGCATTTCCTTCTATGATGAAGTCCGCTCTTGCATCAAACTCTACCAAAGGAATTATGACATTACAATTTTGGGGTGTTGGAATATTTGGATAAAAAATGGGTACTATTCAAAAATGAAGGCGGGCATCAAGTACTAGAAGTTCAAGTTGAAACAAGATCTTTTGTTAGTGGTAGCGGGACTAAAGCAAAGAATCTAGACTCTCCGAATTAGTGGATAGAAATAAGTCTCGGTCCCTGAAGTTTATTTTCAAATGTTAGAAAAGCTGGTATAGGTTTCTTCCGAGAACTTTATTTTTCTTGTACTGTTTGTACATATTTTACCTTTATGAATGAAAATACAATGTAGAAGAATTGTTCTACGGTTCATGTTTAAAAAAAGGGCTCCTGTTACACTCGAGCACGAAGAGTGTGCATGCACTGCTAGACAGATCATGTATAGTTTTTAGTGATTTGGTTGTTTGGCGGCCTTGAGTGCAGTCTACTACTTCATCGTTCACTCGGTCGTTCTTCATCACACTGTGTGATTTGTACTATAAGTGCCTTGATATTTCGATGAGATAATACTCTTGTGAAGTAGGTGGACACAACCGGTACTAACGTGGGCCGTGCACACCGGCGTGCCTTAACAATAATCAATAGGTAAACAAACTATGGAGATTATTGGTTAAGCCAAGGCATAAACTTTAAAAGGTATAATATCATAAGGAATTGAGGAACAAGTAAAATTGTTATTGCAACCTTTATGTTTTGAATATAAATATATATATTATAGGCGAAAATGTGTGATTACATGGGTGGTGGGTAAACCGTGTAGATATCATCGGGTGAAATTTATGAAATGTCATCTCATATATTTTCTCCATGTATTTGCACTTATTATGGTAGCTTCAAAGTCATGAAATATCTATTGAAAACTCCTTTCATTCTTCATGCGTTGCCTTGCTTCATGCTTGGTCATACTCAAAGCTTGTCCCTCTTGTCCATGCTAAGTTCTCCATTCTAGATAATACAACACACCTAATTTGGAAAAATTCATATTCCCATGAATATTAGAAATAATTTTATAAAAATACTTGTTAAATGGATTAATGTGCACAAGCTTAAGTGGGGTCTTTGCATGTCTAAAGCTTAAATATATACAACTACGATGATGTGGGGTAATTGTGGTGGGGATTTCTTTGTACTATGGGTGGATCTGGAGGCTACCATCAACATGCAATTAATCTTCTATTCCTAAATAGCTACAACCCACTAGCTATTTTTCCTAGACATGCAACTATCCACATGAGCAAGTCATGCATGTAAGTCATGAGTTACATTGTTTTTTTGCATTAGTCTATACATGCAAGCACCACACTATCAATTCATGCATGTTACCCATAAGTTATTTTTTGCATTAGATTTTGTATTGACAATATATGTGGTGGCTTGTATCATGCCTATATAGTTCATATTCACATTTTGTTATAATGACATTCTTTTAAGCGTAAATTATTATTTTTGTATTTTATTTGCATTTGTAAGTTTACATTCGCTCCCCATTAGTTATAGATGTTTTTTAGCAACTTTTATGCATTTTAGCTAGTTTCCTTGACAGGCGTTGGGGCTCATCTAGTTTTACTAGCAACTAGCCCAGAGAATCAACCTAAGCACCATTCATAAGTCCTAACACATTTGAGGTGCGTTCAAGTGGTTATAAAAACCATAACCTTATGATCCTAAAACTTGTTGTGATTCCTAGTAAGTTGATACCCATTTTGTCTTATGGGTGAGTTATTGATCAAGTAGCTCCCCCTCACATTTTCTTCACATAATGGAAGATGGGTACAAGTGGCCTAGCTCCCCCCAAATCACCAATTTCTCTTTATATCCCCAAAATGAACTATTATTATGATTGTTTTTCACCCCATGAACATAAGTCACCTCCCTCTATGGTGATCCGAGCACATCCTTCTCTTTTCAAGAGCATGTTTGTTTTTCGGGCGATCGGTTCTAAAGCTCAAGCCAAACAAATTGGTCCTTAATCTTAGTTGAGCCGTCCTTTGATTAGCCGGTCGTCTCAAATGTATATTTCTTTATTTGTTTCATGATATGTTTATATCATTACGGCGTCAACTTTTATCATTTTTTGGATTAGCCTATTAACTTAGTGTGCATTGTGAGTTGTTGTTTTTGCATGTTTTTAACTTATAAAAACCAATTTTATCCCAGGGCAAAAATCGAAAAAAAATAGAAAATATTTTTCATCGGGATGCTTCAAAGGACACAAAAAGGCGGGGGTGGAACCACCTCCACGCCCCCTGCGAACCAGGGCGTGGTGAGATCTTGAACCTCTGGACCCCCCTTCCACCCCTTTTGGCACCTATGTTTTGGTTTGTGGAAAACTCTAAATGTCGAGGTTATTACATTTTTTGTTCTTTGTACCTCTCTATTTACGATCTAGTTTGAAGGTCTTTTACGGTACTATCTGGATGGGAAAGTCATCAATGTGGCCATCTCCATCAACGAAGGTCCCTGATCACATTGATTAGTTTTCTTTGGACTTCCTGAAATTTATTTTATACCCAATAAATTCTTATTCATATGTGTCCTCGGATTAATCTTTTCTTTTTTCTTAAAGCCCATTTTTGGAAATTTATCCTCAAAAGTTTTTGTAATAATTTATTATAGGCCTGGTTTCATTTCTTGGCCAAGTTTCATTTGATTAAAAGGGTGAAAAATGGTTTTTCTTGGAAGTTCCACTAAGGATTAAAAGTGAAAATTGGTTTTTTCCTTGGAGGGGGCCCTAAGAAAAATATTTTTGTTGTCCACACTTAAGCAATAATTCATTTTTATTGTACCTTTAATGCAATTTATTTTATTGGTCTTTGGGTGGAGTTATTGGCTTTAGATTGCAATTGGAAAAACGGTCTATAGATATTGAGATGTGATGCTTATATGTTGCTTATACCATTTTTTTTGGGGTTGCTTATGCCATGTATAGTCATATTTATAAAAGCTGCAATTTATTCCCTATGAAGCGTAATTTGTTGCCCTTTATGCTACCTTTTGAAGAAACCAACCACCGAACCTATCCTCGGTCCATTCCTATTCATATTCTTTCAACATGGATCAATGCACTCTTTTATAGTTCCTTGTTTTTACTTACTTGTTGTAATTAATTTTTCCATACACTAGTGCATTTGATCATTGTAACTATAAGCGTTAAATCTTCTAGTTTTACCGGGGAAAATGTTTTTTGTATCGTGTGTAGGTACTTATAATCGGTTTTCCACAACCCTTTTTTGACAAAGGATGGATTTTATTAACTCTAGAAGCATCAGGGATACAAGCATAATGAGCACACTTGACCTCGCATATCTAAGATGTACCGCAAAAATACCAACACCCATAGAAAACATGCGGAAAATACGGTCATACAAGATCAAAGTTGTGCCTATGCAAGGAAAAAAAAAAACCGGCGATCAAGGCAGGGTCGAAACAAACTACATCAATGGACATATTGCAACAACCATCTCTTGATGCCACAAGGACAAGGTTCTTAACAACAATGCTTTCGGGAAGGAACAACACTCAAGCGCCATCATTGGATCTAACCACCAAATGCCATAATCTAGGTTTTCACCCTAAAACGAGTCCAGCACATCCAAGCAATGCCTCCAACAAGGTAGGAAATAATATCGCCATTGTTAGGTATAACCAACTCGAGGCCGGACCTAAGATTTTTGTCTCGGAGCTGGGGGAAGCACCACAAAATCAAAGTCAATTATGTGTTGTCGTCACCACTTTTACGCCATCCCGGCAACTACATGCACTTTCGGTGGAATCCTATCACTACCGTTGACCATCGCCTCTATGTCAAGTGGCCCTCCGTTGATTGCATCTCATCACCAAAACAAAGCCGGTTTGGAGTGAGGGTCATAATTCACAAAAAGCCTTGACAACATCCATAGCGACATCAATCGTCGCTTGGGCGGCAAAGGGTCTTTTGCCTCGCAAATTCCACCATGAACCATTATAGCGATGGAAGCCGCCGGACTACCATCATTGACCAGGACCTAGCCCTCAAGCCGTCACCAATCAGGAGGCTAGATCGTACTATCATTGCACCAACCCATGTAGCCGCCTTACAAGCAAGGGCAAGCCGGATCTGGCGGCGGCCCCACAAAGGGCCAATATCGGCCGGATCGGAAAGTGGCAAAGGAAGGCGGCGGTGGCCTAAGGAAAAACAGTGCCCGCAGCAGATCGGAGTCCGGTCTGCGGGGAGATCAAGCCATGTCAATCTGTCTTTCGGGGCCCAAGCAATGCCCACAAATGATCGTCATCACGTGGATCCAAGCCATTCGATTTATCATGCAGCAGATCTAAGCCATCC
The DNA here is from genome assembly GCA_021437245.1 of Aegilops speltoides. NCBI lineage: Eukaryota > Viridiplantae > Streptophyta > Magnoliopsida > Poales > Poaceae > Aegilops > Aegilops speltoides. The sequence continues at coordinate 13,997 of JAHHZJ010009148.1, forward strand.
GTGATTGAAGAATGTCGCGGGAGATCGGTGCATCCCGGCCGTGAGCCATGCATCAAATTGAAGGACCATCGGGCTGGAAAAACTCCGGTGGAGAGGGCCCAAAAGACCCTAGTTCGATAAATTTTAAAATTACCCGAGAATTGCTACTTAACAAACCCTTACATTAGGGGCCCAACACCTTTCGTTTAGAGGAAGCACCCCCTTAGGTCCATCTCACCAATAAAGGTCATAGAGTAAAGGATACATTAAAGTTGTAACCTAAAGCTAGACATACCATCAAAACTTTTCTTCCTTCAAAGTTTTCCGCCATATGAAGATGAGACACTTCTGGCGAGAATATGGAGTTCGTTAAGTTCCTTTTGATGGAGCGTGCTCACGGTTCAAATCCTATACTTGGCATGGGTGCTCGCACCTTTATTAATTTATATATGGAACCTTCCCCGATTGATCGAAGGGCTTCCTCTTGGGGGTTACTAGGATCGAAAGTATGTCTAGAGGTGGGGTGATTAGACTACTTGACAATATAAAAATTCAGCCTTTTGATTAAGACAAGTTTTTGGCGGATTCCATGATGATAATCAAGTATCACCCTAACATGCAATTCTAGAGTATAGGCGGGAAAAGTAAATTGCACATGTAGTAAAGAGGGTGGAAAAGAACGCAATTTGGAACCGGAATTTTTCGTGGTTGATAGGTGGTGCTATCGTCAATCCCGTTGATGGAGACTTCAACCCACGGAGGAATTTGCGGAGTCCACGGAGGCTCCACCCACGAAGGGTCCCAAGAAGCAACCTTGTCTATGCCATCATGGCATCGCCCACGGAGGACTAGCCTTACTGGGGTAGATCTTCACAAGTAAGGCGATCTCCTTGCCCTTACAAACTTCTTGTTTCAACTCCACATCTTGGAGGCTCCCAGCGACACCTAACCAATCTAGGAGGCACCACCCTCCAAAAGGTAATAGATGGTGTTGATGATGAAACTCCTTGCTCTTGTGCTTCAAATGATAATCTCCCCAACCTCAACTCTCCTCGATTTTGGGTGGAAGAAAGGATTGAGTGGAAAGCAACTGGGAAGGCTAGAAATCAAGTTTCATATGGTGGGAGTGGAAACTTGATCTCAACACAAGGGTAGGTGTTTTCTTCTCGAAATGTAAGGTAGGAGTGGTAGTTCTTTGATGGCTCTCCCACGAATGAAGAGGGGGTGGAGGGGTTTATAGCCTCCAAAAAATCAACCGTTACACATTTGACCAATCTCGGTGGACGAAGTTGACAACTCGGTGGCCGAAAGTTCAAATCTTGTGAGCGTTGGGATTTTCGTGGGACCAAAATACAATCTCGGTGGTCGATTCTTCCAAAGACTAGGGTTTGCCAATCTCGGTGGGACCGACTTTATCATCTCGGTGACACCGATTTGATAAGAAGTTCTGAAGCTTGGAACACTAGTTTGGTGAGACGAGTTGAATCGGAAATTCGAAATTACTAGGGTTTGGCTTTGGGGATGGTTCATCTCTGTGGTGAGTTTAGGAAATCGGGGGACCGAGATTACTTATGAGTGTATGTTGGAGTGAAAGATTGCGATGGTTTGGGAGATGTATCACTAAGCACTTTGAAACGGATCATTAACATAACCTCATCCCTTTTAATAGTATTGGCTTTCCTATGGACTCAATGTGATCTTGGATCACTAAACCAAAAATGGAGTCTTGAGCTTTTGCCAATCTTGCCTTAGCATTTTGAGGTCCACTTCTTGGTCATTGCCATACCCATATCGAACTTTAAAATGATTCTCGAAACTATTAGTTCAATGATATATATTTGTTATTAATTACCAAAACCACCGGGGATTAGTTGCACTTTCAATCTCCCCTTTTGGTAATTGATGACAACATATAGATCAAAACCACAAAGGATATAATCAATGAATAATATAAATTGCTTTGGAAGTATGTGATAAAAAGCTCCCCTAAATTTGTGCATTATTTAAGATTTGGTTTGAATGCAAATGCCAATCGATTAGGATCATGGGTCACTCTTCCATGTCACATACATCTTGGTGGGCCAAAATGATAAGAATGAATAATACCCAATCACCAAGACATGAGTAAATGGTCATACAAGATATGAATAGCATATGATAAGCATTAAGCACACATTAAGGCATATCGACCAAGCACTCATCAAAGTAAACAAAAGTATCAAACACGGAATGTCTGAAAATCTCAAAAGTATCTCAAAAAACCCAAATGAAAAGAAAAAAAGGAAAACTCTCTCTCTCAAAGTCCTATGATCTTACAATTTCTCCCCTTTGGCAACAAGTTACCAAAAGTTGAAAGGTATAGAGCTAAACTACTGGACTCTTGGCGGCTCTGAGGTTGATGGAGTTGAGATGGCCATCGGGAACTTGGTGATGTCGTGGGCT
>JAHHZJ010009149.1:0-15405 GCA_021437245.1 Aegilops speltoides
GATCGAAGGCCTACAAGGTCCATGAGGAGAACTTTATAAGAAAAGTACTACGGAGTCCTTCAAAGGTGTATCTCCAAGAAGAAGAAGGCGAAACCTCTGGCTGAAATCCATGCGGACTAAGCGGACACCACGCAGCAGCCGGGCCTGGTAGGAAAGGCATTCCGTCAGGATTTTATTGGCCGGCGGCTCGAGGCGGAGCGCCGCGAGGACTTGGTCGTGATCGTCGGTTGTCGACTCTTTGCTAATCGAGCCATATGCCACCGCCCTCAAAACCATACCCATTACCTGGCCGTTCGCGATGCAGGGGCTTGACATGGTTGGACCTCTTAAAGGGAACCCACAAGAAAAAGTACCTATTGGTCATGGTGGATAAGTTCACCAAATGGATAGAGGCCAAACCGGTCAAAGCGTGATTCGGACCAGTGATAGACTTTATATCGGAGGTGGTACACCGTTCTGGAATCCCCACGGCATCATCACCGACAATGGCACGAACTTCCACGACCGATGAGGTCAAGTCATGAATGCAAAATATGGGCATTAAGCTCAACTATCGTCGGTCTATCACCCTCAAACCAGCGGTCAAGTGGAAAGAGCAAACAGTCTAATAATGGCGGCATCAAACCTAGACTAGTGAGGTCACTCACTAAATCGGACACTCAATGGGTCGAGGCTAGACTCCATACTCAAGGGGCTGCGGACACGCCCTAACGTACTACGGTTCACACCATTTTTATGGTATCACGTGCGAGGCAGTTTGCCTGCGACATTATTCATGACTCACCTCGAGTGCGCATGTATGAGGAAGAAAGCGAGTTGGATCGGCGGGACAGCTTGGACACATTGGAGGAAAAGCGTGGCGTCGCGAAGGCTCGTTCGCATTTTATCGACAACGGGCCGAAGATACCAAAAGAGAATGCGGGCCAAGACTTACAGCGTTGGCGAACTAGTTCTCGCTGCCGGACAAGAAAAAGGACAAGCTCAAGCCCGGATGGGAAGGCCCTTCATTATTGATCAAGTCTTGACCGGCGGATCATACCGTCTCTGAAATCGTCGGACAACCGACTCGGCGAACCCATGGAGCGCAGCCCGACTCGGCGATTCTATGCCTAGCGCGGGGTGAGAGTTCGTCCCTTCCTCATCAACCTTTTATATTCGGCTGTCTTGTTTCTCTTTTTATCCTTTTAACTTAAAAGCCCTTGAGCCTATTTTATTATTTTTTTGCATCATACGATGTGCCATTACTTTTCGTTATTCTGAGGGGCTTCTTTTACAGAAGCTTAATTATCTGGGTTTTATACCCAACACATGTGTCAAGCTTCCACATGTACCTTTTACTCGCCATTATATGCATCGATATGACTTAAGTTTTGGCCAAGCTGGGTTGCTGGCTCTGTGCTTACCCCTCGTTCCCGATTGTTCGGCTAGGAGGTAAAGGAGCACCTCTGCGATTATTCTTGCCGTGTCGGCGGATGTGTACCTCGGTGGGTGAAGCGAAAGCTAAGCGTTCTTAAGGGAATATTGATTCGGTGATTTAAAGATGACTTCTTAACTATTTTTCCATCTGCCCCGGATGTTTTCACTGCTTTCTATGCGGTCCGACAGCACTTTAGGGCATGCCTCCCCGTGAAAGGAACCCTTAGCGGACTATTCTCCTGGAAGATGTTTCTTACTAACCATGTAATATAACATAACTAGTTGGACACTTATGCGATAAAGCACTAATGACCCTCGCTTGGTCTCCATGCATACCACGGTTGTTTCTTAACCAAAAAGGTATTCGGACACCTCAGGACTCTAGGGTCCCGAGTCGAAGCGAAAAGGTCGGCAAGATAAGCGATCTTCAATCCGGCTAGAAGGCATTTCACATGTCATTTCAAAGGATAACATACATTGTCAAATTTATTGATTGTATTCCTCCTCAATCCCGTCTAACAGGCTGTCTAGTTTACAGTCCCGTTGGGAAAATTTAGCAGCCAGTTCTACTGGCCGTACACTAAACTCACGGGGATCTCCTTCCCATCAGGCCCCACCGGTCCAACTTCGGCCATATGGTTGGGATCCGCCTTCTTATACAGCGTCTTCACCATGGCCCAAGCCTCCACTGGCACCTTGGATGACAAGCGAAACCTTCCTGAGCGGAGCTGCCGTACTCCCACAGCTTCTCTGCAAGCTCCACGAGGCCCTCGGGCAGGGTGAGGATGGCCATAAAGCTTTGTCTGGCGCCACTCATTACTGCCGAACTTCGTTCGGCGTAGCTGCAATAGTTTGGGAAGTTGATCACCCATCGATCTGGGCATCTCCTCCATGGGGCGACCCGTGAGTATACCTAAAGACATATTATGTCAAATTACTTCCTCGCCGAACTCTTCTTTCTTAAAGAGTTCGCTCAAAGCACTACTATATATGCAGACAGAAGCCGTTGATTCTCCTTAATGAGCTGGACAGCTCGGCCTGCAGCGCCTTCAGCTCTTCCCGAGCTTGGCATTGGCATCTTGGAGCTTGTTCCTTTCTGCTGAACCATATTCAGCACGTTCTCGCCGACCTTTATTTGGCGCAACGATCTTACTGTCCGGATCTTGTTAGCGGCACTGCAATGTCATTATTAGACTTCATGGCCTTACGCCGCTTGGCGCTTATATTAATTTATATAAATGTGTTACCGGGAGGGGTCTTTCCGTCTCCTCCTGCGGCGGCAAAGTGCAGCCTCAAGTTGGGCCTTGCAATGTTGCAGCTCCCGAGACAGCTGGGCGTTCTTCTCGTTAAGAGCCTGAAATTTCAAATGATCCTTAAATCAGTTTCCATAACTAATTTAAGTCTCGGGGACTCTTGGTGTATATAACCATGAAAATTCCCTTACCCATATGTCTTTAACGTCTTTGCTCCGTCGCTCTGGTAAAACCATTTTGAGCAGCATAGGAGATCTGGCGTCCCTGCGTTAAAGACATCCAATGCCTCGAGGAAAAAGCACGCTTCTTGAAAAACTGTCGTGGCGTCTATGATTCATAGCGCTCTCCACCTCGACTTAGTGGCGGACGATCTGCCGGTATCCTCCGTTGGGCAGGATCCGGTTCGCGTCTTCGCTTGCCTCCCCCTCGGTCCGGGCGGAGCTGGGCACTGCTGTGTTGGTTGGGTCGGCAATTCCTGCGCTTCGCGATCCGTGGCGCTTTTTCTCCTATGACGATCAGCATTTGAAGCGTTTCCTCGGGCGTTGCTCGAAAAGACCAAACCGAGCTATACCTTTGCGGCGGCGTTCCCGTCCGCCGCGGCTCTCCTTTTCCTCCTGCTAGTTCGGACTGACCTCGCATGGTCGGCCGCCCGCCGCGACTCGGCTTCTGCCGTAATGGCGCCTCTGCAAAACACCATCGTTCGCGAAGGTCGAGAAATAAACAAGGATAAGATAACGGTGTCGGACTTGGTCCTAGTCACAGGAAGCGGACTTAGCCGGGGTAGTCCACCGTAATGGCGACCAAAGCATTGTCAATGTTGAGCTGGTGATACACCTCGTCGATCAGCTCCACCTCGATGTCGGATCCTCTTGGAGGCGGACCGAGATCCTTCCGGATCCTCGGGTTGTGGAGCGAGGACTCACCATGTCCTCCAGTGTCGGCGTAGATCCTGCGCCGAAGACATAATGTAAGCTTAAACTTGAAAGCAGGGTGGAATCCTTGAGGTGATAAACACCCATCCTCTAGGGTTGATCATGGAAAACCCGTCCAAAGGGTTTAGACGAAGAAGTCCTCCTTCTCCCCTTTTACCGAGCCGGACAGGATCTTCACGGATCTTGATCGAACCCGCCCCTTCTTGGCCGTGCGAAATAACATTGTCCTCCGCGTTGACATCCCACATTGGGTGGCCTCATGTATTGCACCGGCTGCACCCCCGCTTGATGCGTCGTACCATGACTCCAATCATGGTCAAGCGGAATGAGCCATTAATCTTATCCAGCCCATCAAGTAATGGGCGCTCTTGTCTTCCTCCAAGCAGGGGCTCATGGCGCCGGTGGCGTTTCTTCAAGGGAGCGATATCAAACTCCGGGAGGCGATCCGGACTGGGTCGAGCAGCAGGCGTCTACTATAAAACCACTCAGGGCCAGTCCTCGGGCGCCCTCTTAAGGGTGCGGATGAGTATCCGGTCCGGCGATCGCCATATTTGGTGCCACCCACTTGATATATGGACCCTGGTGAGAGCGAGTGAGGCGAGAATAGCCTCTTCCACAATGCGAAATGGGGCTCGATGCCCAGAATAGCTTCGCAAAAAGCTCGTAGCCAGCGATATACAGCCAGGCGCGGGCGTGGTGGTGGAGCTGAGTCCGTAGAACTTGAGGCCAGCGGAGAGAGCGGATGTATTGAAATCAGGCCCCTTATCGAGATAGGGGCGAAACACACTCGCTACCCCTTGTTGGTGCTTGGGGTGTCCTCAGCTTTGCCTCCCACCTTGATAAGTAACCAGTCGGCTCGAATTGGAACCATGAGCGGAGGAAGAAATCCCTCCGTTTGGAGCTTCACTAGCTCATTGTGTGAAATAGAGCACCTCCTCCAATCTCCTGGTGGTGGGCTAGGAGCGCGTGAGGAAGAGCCGCGTTGACGATCCATGGTGAAATGGATGTTGAGGTCAGAGGCGCTTCGATGGAGATACGCGGGAGGAAGATGGTGCGGTTTGATCTGGATCCTTGCCCCTTTTATAGGCGGATGACCCGCACAATTAGGGGGTGAAATGTAAAAGGTACCCTGGCTTTTCGCATTAGATGCGGCCAGCGTGGAAGAAGGGCCGTAATTTGGCATAGAAGCCAAGAAGCCGATATTCGAGATGAAGCTGGACACTATTGGCGGTACATGGGATTTGAAGGAGAACTTGCCTTGCAATGCGAAGACTACAAACACGCCGGACTTATCGTCATTGAAGCCTGGTTAGGGAGCTCTTGAGGAGTCTGGACTAGGGGGTGTCGGGACAGCGGACTATCGATATCCCGGACTCCCATACTACGAAGATAGAAGATTGAAGACTCGGCTCGTGTCAGGAAGGTACTTTCCTTGGCGTGGAAGGCAAGCAGCAATCTGGATATGTAGATCTCCTACCATTGTAACCGACTCTGTGTAACCCTAGCCTCTCCGGTGACTATATAAAGCTGGAGGGCCTTAGTCCGTGGGGCGAACATTACATCTCAACAATCATACCATAGGCTAGCTTCTAGGGTTTAGCCTCCTTGATCTCGTGGTAGATCTACTCTTGTACTACCCATATCATCAATATTAATCAAAAGGGGCGTGAGGGTTTTACCTCCATCGAGAGGCCCGAACTTGGTAAAAACATTGTGTCCCTCGTCTCTTGTTACCATCCGCCTAGGCCTACAGTTAAGGACCCCCTACCCAAGATCCGCGGTTTGACAAGGGACTGGCGTCGCGTCTGAAACGAATATGCTGAACAAAAGTGACACTATGTTAAGCAGAAAAAATCAGGCCGGATAATGATAGTCCGGCTATCCGGGACACCCCTAGTCGAGGACTCCCTCAACCATTCTGAAGTATTTTCCTTGCTGAAGTCAGCGAGGAGTTGAAATCAGAAAGAACATCAAGTGTTGATGGTCGATAAGACCACTAAGTTCAAAAGGGCAAGGGTAAGAAGAACTTGAAGAAGGGCGGCAAAGATGTTGCTTGCGCCCAGTAAGCCATTGTCGGGAAGAAGTCAAAGAATGGACCCAAACACGAGGCTGAGTGCTTTTATTGCAAGTGGAAGGGTCCTTTGGGCGGAACTGCCCCAAATACTTAGCGGACAAGAAGTAAGCAACACTAAAGCAGGAGCTGCGGAATAAGCGGAGACTAGCGAAGGGCGAGGTGACGATCTTGGCGTCGGGAATGGTTCAAAGTCGATGTGATCGCCGTCGACCGCTACCTCTACATTTACCTCACGGATTAGTTATGAACCTCAATAATTGTTATTTAGTGCCAAGTTTGAGCATGAACATTGTATCTGGATCTCGTTTGATCTGAGATGGCTACTCACTTTAATCCGAGAATAATGGTTGTTCTATTTATATGAGAGATATGTTTTATGGTCATGCCTCGATGGTCGATGGTTTATTCTTAATGAATCTCGAGCGTAATGTTACACATATTCATAGCGTGAATACCAAAAGATGTATAGTTGATAGCGATAGTGCCATATACTTGTGTACTTTGCCGCCTTATGTCACATTGGTGTCAAAGCGCATGAAGAAGCTCCATCTTGATGGACTTTTAGAGTCTCTCGATTATGAATCATTTGACACGTGCGAACCATGCCTCATAGGCGATATGACCAAGACTCCGTTCTCGGAACAATGGGCGAGCAACCAACTTATTGGAAATCATACATACCGATGTGTGTGGTCAATTAGCGTTGAGGCTTCATGGAGGATATCATTATGTTCTCACTCTCGCGATGACTTGAGTAGATATGGGTATGTGTATTTAATGAAACACAAGTCGAGACCTTTGAAAAGTTCAAGGAATTTCAGAATGAGGTAGAGAATCAACGTGACGAAGATAAAGTTCCTCTGATCAGTTCGTGGAGAGAATACTTAAGTCCGCAATTTGGTACACACTTAAGGAAATGTGGAATCGTTTCACAACTCACGCCGCTGGAACACCTCGCGTAATGGTGTGTCGAGCGTCGTGTCGCACTCTATTGGATATGGTGCGATCTATGATGTCTCTTACCGGTTGCAGCTATCATTTTGGGGATCGCTCTAGAGATAGCTACATTCACTTTAAATAGGGCACCGTCTAAATCCGTTGAGGCGATACGTATGAATTATGGTTTGGGAAGAAACCTAAGTTATCGTTTCTAAAAGTTTGGGGATCACGATGCTTATGTCAAGAAATTACAACTTGAAAAGCTCGAACCCAAATCGGAAAAATGCGTCTTCATAGGATACCCTAAAGGAAACCATTGGTTATACCTTCTACTTAAGATCCGAGGGCAAGACCTTTGTTGCCAGAATGGATCCTTTACGGAAAAAGTTTCTCTCGAAAGAAGTAAGTGGGAGGAAAGTAGAACTTCGATGAAGTACTACCTCTCAAAGGAAAGTAGTACAGCTCGGGAAAATGTTCTGTGGTGCCTCATGGCAAGCTGAGAAGAAGTTAATGATTATGATCAAGGTACTTTGGATCAAGTTGCTACTAAACCTCGTAGGTCCACAAGGACACGTTCCACACAGTGGTATGGCAACCTGTCACGGAAATCATGTTGTTGAACAACGGTGAACCTTGAACTATGAAGAAGCCATGGGGCCCGATTCCAACAAATGGCTTGAAGCCATGCAATCCGAGATAGAATCCATGTATGAAAACAAAGTATGGACTTTGATAGACTTTCCCGATGATCGTGGCGATAGAAAACAAATGGATCTTTAAGAAGAAGGCGGGGCGGATGGTAATATTACCGTCTATAAAGCTCGACTTGTCGCTAAGGGTTATCGACAAGTTCAAGGGGTTGACTATGATGAGACATTCTCTCCGTAGCAAAGCTGAAGTCCGTCGAATCATGTTAGCAATTGCCGCATACTATGATTATGAGATATGGCGGATGGACGTCAAAAGCGGCATTCATAACGGACATCTTAAGGAAGAAGCTGTATATGATGCAGCGGAGGGTTTTGTCGATCCTAAGAATGTTAACAAAGTATGCAAGCTCAGCGATCCATTTATGGGCTGGTGCAAGCATCTCGGAGTTGGAACATTCGCTTTGATGAGATGATCAAAGCGTTTGGGTTTATCTTGAGACTTATGGAAGCTGCGTTTACAAGAAAGTGAGTGGGAGCTCTGTGGCATTTCTCATATTATATGTAGATGACATACTTTTGATGGGAAATGATATAGAACTTTGGACAACATTAAGGCCTACTTGAATAAGTGTTTTTCAATGAAGGACCTTGGAGAAGCTGCTTACATATTAGGCATCAAGATCTATAGGGATAGATCGAGACACCTCATAGGTCTTTCACAAAGCACATACCTTGATAAGATTTTGAAGAAGTTCAAAATGGATCAGTCAAGAAATGGTTCTTGCATCTTGCAAGGTGTGAGATTGAGCTCGGCTCAATGCCCGACCACGGCAAAAGATAAAGAAGTGATGAGTGTCATCCCCTATGCTTCAGCCATAGGATCTATTATGTATGACGTGCTGTGTACCAGACCTGATGTAAACCTTGCCATAAGTTTGGTAGGAAGGTACCAAAGTAATCCCGACAAGGAACAACGGACAGCGATCAGAATATCCTGAAGTACCTAAAAGGACAAAGGACATGTTTCTCGTTTATGGAGGTGGCGTAGAGGCTGCGCCGTAAAGGATTCGTCGGCGCTAGCTTTGACACAGATCTGGATGACTCTAAGTCACAAACTAGATCGTGTATATGTTGAATGGTGGGCGATAAGCTGAGTGCAGCTGCAAGCGAGCGTCATGGCGGGATCTACTTGTGAGCGGAGTACATGGCAGCCTCGGAGGCGCATGAAGCTATTTGGGTGAAGGAGTTCATCACCGACCTAGAGTCATACCCAATGCGTCGGGGCCGATGAAACTCTTCGTGACAACTGGAGCTATTGCCCTTGCCAAGGAGCAGGTTTCACAAGAAGACCAGGCACATCAAGCGTCGCTTCAACTCCATCCGTGAAAATGTTCAAGATGGAGACATAGATATTTGCGAAGTACATACGGATCTGAAAGTACATACTAAACCTCTCTCGCGTGCAAAACATGATCAACACCAGAACTCTATGGGTGTTTGATTCATCACAATGTAACTAGATTATTGACTCTAGTGCAAGTGGGAGACTGCTGGAAATATGCCCTAGAGGCAATAATAAAATGATTATTATTATATTTCCTTGTTCATGATAATTGTCTTTTATTCATGCTATAATTGTATTATCCAGGAAATCGTAATACGATGTGAATACTTAGACCAAATCGTCCTTAGTAAGCCTCTAGTTGGTGGCTCGTTGGTCACAGATACTCATGGTTTCACGACTATGGACATTAGATGTCATTGACAGCGGGATCACATCACTAGGAGAATGATGTGATGGACAAGGCCCAATCCTAAGCATAGCACAAGATCGTATAGTTCGTTTTGCTAGAGCTTTTCAAATATCAAGTGTCTCTTCCTTAGACCATGAGATGGTGTAACTCCGGATACCGTAGGAGTACTTTGGGTGTCTGAGCGTCCTGGCGTAAGCTGGGTGACTATAAAGGTGCACTGGTATCTCCGAAAGTGTCTGTTGGGATGACCTGCGGATCGAGAGTGGGATTTTGTCACTCCGTATGGCGGAGAGGTATCTCTGGGCCCACTTTCGGTAATGCATCATCATAATGAGCTCAAAGTGACCAAGTGTTTGGTCACGGGATGATGCATTACGGTACGAGTAAAGTGACTTTCCGGTAACGAGACTGAACGAGGTATTGGGATACCGACAATCGAGTCTCATGCAAGTAACGTACCGATTGACAAAGGGAATTGGATACGGGGTTGATTGAATCCTCGACATCGTGGTTCATCTAATGACATCATCGAGGAGCATGTGGGAGACAACATGGGTATCCAGATCCCGATGTTGGTTATTGACCGGAACCGTCTCGGTCATGTCTGCGTGTCTCCGAACCCGTGAATCTACACATAGGTTCGGTGGCGCTAGGGTTATCGGGGAAGACTTATGCGTGATTACGAATGTTGTTAGGAGTCTCGGATGAGATCACGGGCGTCATGAGGAGTTCGGAATGGTCGGAGGTGAAGATTTATATATGGGAAGTTGTCATACGGACACGGAAAGTTTGAGGGCATATCGGTGTTGTCAGGGGCCACAGGAGGTTCGAGGTCCCCGGGAGGAGCCACCCTTCTCGGAGGGCCTCATGGGCGCAAGGGGCAGGGAACCAGCCCCTAGAGGGCTGGGCGCCCCCTTGGCCCATGCGCCTAGGGTTGGGGGGACCCTAGTGGTGGCGCCCCCCTTGCAGGGGCAAGCCCCTCCTGGCAGCGCCGCCCCCTCGAGATCCCATCTAGGGGCCGGCCCCTTCCCCTTCCCTATAAATAGAGGCGGGGGAAGGCTGAACACTGATCCAAGGTGCATCCCCTCCCCTCCCCAACACCTCTCCTCCTCCGTCGAGTGCTTGGCGAAGCCCTGTCGGAGTACTGCCTCTCCACCATCATCACGCCGTGGTGCTGCTGCTGGAGCCATCTTCCTCAACCTCTCCTTCCCCTTGCTGGATCAAGAAGGAGGAGACGTCATCCACTCCGTACGTGTGTTGAACGCGGAGGTGCTGTCCGTTCAGCACTTGGTCATCGGTGATCTGGATCACGGCGAGTACGACTCCATCATCCCCGTTCCTTGAGCGCTTCCGCCTTGTGATCTACAAGTGGTATGTATATGCAATCTCTCTCCCATGACTCATTGTAGGTGAACTCATAGATGGATCTTGGTGAAACCGTAGGAATTTTTATTTTACAGCGTTACCCAACATCCTTGGCTAGGTCTTTGAGGCGTCATTATCATCCATGCACGCGTGCATCCATAATATCCACGGCACCTTTGTCGGGCTGGTATCTCCGTGGCCTCGAGCACCTATAGGGGTGCCAAGGGCCCTCTACGGTTCGACAAGGGACGGGGTCGTCTTGTGAAGCGAGATCGAGTCGAAGCCTTGAGGCAGGCAATCTTTACCCGGCCGGGGCTCTCAGGAGATAACACCCTCTTGCTACTCTGTGTTCTTATTTGATCTAGCTCGGCGTGCGGCGTAAGGTAATCTTGTGGGTGTCGAATGGACGAACCCTTCTCGTGCGCATGGGCCTCCCTTTTATAGTCGAAGGGGTACCCACGGTGGCAGCGTGGGAAGAGGGTAGAAATGTAAAAGCGCAGGTTAGTGCACCTTGATGCTGTGGTGTCCCTACACTAACTCGGCGGGGGGATAAGGGCATTAAATGCCCGTCCGGTCGCTAGCGGTCAGGGAGGAATGACCGTTAAGTGAGCCTCCGGTTGCCCGCGATGGCGCTTACATCGGCTCCGTTTGCCACCTCGCTCCGCATGGTTGCGTAGTGTCTCGCCACGTGCCCTTGAGATGGCACGGTGATGGCCAGCGTCATTGGGTGGCAACCTTGCGAGGCAAGTGCCTTACCGCAGATCCTTTTGTTGAGCGGCAAGCTTGCGACTGCTGAACCTTCTTAGGAAGCGTGAGCGGCAGTGGCAGCGGTTTCTGAGTGATGCCTGGTTAGCCCTCGGCAAGCTCCTCTTGCGGGGCCTTCATTCTGGCTAGTACTTTGTTCTTGAATGGCAATGCAAAGAGTGGTGGAGGCCTTGCGGAGTGCCGGCAAGCCTCAGCGTGAGTGCTTCTGTTGCCGTGCACAAGTTAAGGTACTAAGGTACCCCCCTACTTTAATACACGGCGAGAGCCCCGGCCTGGGCCATACTGCGGTGCGAGCATTGTTGGGCCAGGCCCAAAAGCAGTCTGCAGACGCAGCGTGGCGAGGTCCGCACAACAGCGGGTTCGCGCCCACCGCGCTCTCCCATAATGTACGCGTCGATTGCTTGGCGTCGTGGGAGGCGATGGGCGGCGTCGCGGTCTTTAAGGCATCCATCCTCGTGATCATGGTGCAGGGCGAGGTCACTTCACCCGTCGCCCCGGCTCCGCCTTTTTCGCCACGCGGCTCCCATGCGTGGGGGGTCGTGGGCGGCGAAGGTGGGAGACCGAGCCGTCACGGGCGGAGATGGCGAGTCAGCCCCGCTCCTTTGCCCTCCTCGCTTTCCGATTGGCTGGGCGGGGCGGTCGAGCCCCCACCTCGCCCTTTAAAAGGGGTGGAAGGGGAGCACAATAGTCTCGTACTTCCTCTTCTCCCTTCGTCTTCAACTTCCTTTTCTCCTCCTCCCATCTGCCATGGAGGGAGGAAATCCTGGTCCTTCAACCGTGGCAGCGAGGGTCGCCTCCAGGCAGCGCGCCTCTCCCTACCCTGCACCCGTGGCGGGCCGGGCCACGAGGAGGCGGGAGGCGAGCCCAGAGACGGGAGCGAGGGCGTGGTCGAGGCTCTCGGGGAGGCGGCCGAGGCGATCGCCTCCCGTCCCCTGGCGGCTCCTTTCCTCGGCGGTCCCACAGGAGGCGATCCTGGGAGTTCTTCATCAAGCTCGCCCGAGCACCTCGTCGCCGCCTCCGGCTGCGGCTCCGTTAGCGGCGCGATGGAACGGATCCGCCCGAGTGATGGAGTTGCGCATGAGGGGCTGCGGGATCAGCGGCACTCAGGTGAGTGTCGTATCTCCAGCCCGGCGTGATGTACCGATCGAGGTGGAAGATGTTACGCCCGCATCCACAGCTTGGCGGGGGGGTTTACCCTCCATTTTAAGTTAATGGGCGACCTTCTCCGTCAAGGTCTTGAGGACTCCGGCACCCAGGCGAGATCTTTGTGTGGACAGCTCCTCCGATAGCGAGTCCCTCCTCGGCGAGTAGCGAGAGGAGGCTAACGGCGGCAGCGAGATGGCGGAGTCGGACTAGGCGTCGGGCGCTGCCTCGCAGCGTCGTGGCGACCCCATCATCCGGTCGCCCGACCTTCGAACTCCGGGGCCGTCTCCTTGGGCGGCTGGCATAGGAGGCTGCGGAGGAAGAAGGGGGTGGCGGCAAGGCCGTCAAGTGAATCTGGGCGGAGCCCTCAGCAGCGTCTTGACGTTCCACCACCTCGTCTTCAAGCTCTGCCTCCGGCGCCTCTGTCTCCAAGCTCTGGCGGCCCAGGAAGTTCTCTTGGTGTCTTCTGGCGCCGTAGCTCTCCTAAGCGCCCTTTGCCCTTCTGGCAAGCTTCTCTTGCGAGGGCCTCCTTAGCCTACCTCTGAGCAGAGAAACATGAGAGGATTACGGGCATCTTATCTTCCAATTTGTAAGCCCTCGGGCCTCGGTTGTATTTAAAATCTGTAATCCTCTCTACCATGTTTTCATCCTCCATGGACTTGTACTAAACTAGGATGTTTTTTAATGAAAAGAGGCGCTTGCGGACCAAGTCCTTTAATTGATTTAGTGCCTTGTATGCTCCCATCTTACGCTTCTAGGGGACTTGCGGGCGAACACACTTCTTTGAGTCACGGGACATCAGCAGCCATTGGCGGTGTTGCTTCGACAGCGACCTTGCCGGGCCAGTTCTGGCGCACTTGTGTTTGTTGGCGGACTCGGAAACAAACCAAAAGCAAGCCAAACCACTGACTTCGATTCCTCCGCATGGGTTTTACAAGACACGCTTTCGTTCAAGGCGCAGCCGCCTTCGAGGTCCATAAGAGGATGCATGACGAGGGATGAAAAACTTATCTGACTCCACAGCCCCCCGGCGACATGAGCTTGTCGGGGAGGAACCTTGGCCCTCGCAGCCTCTGGCAACTCTGGCTCCGCCAAGACCCAGGTGCTGGCGTGCTTTCTTTTGTCTTAGTCGCCGATCTGCGGCAGCAGGGCCACGGCCCGTCGCTTGAAGGACTTTAGCACTGCAGTCCCAATGAGCTGGCTCGCCGGGGCCGGTGCGCTCTTCTGGTTTCTCCTTGTCACTGTAATTACAGCCATGAACACAGCTGAGATAAGTACTGTAATTTCATTATCTATATTTTTTTATGTGCGACTTTGCAAGCGATGCCATGCTTTGCCCTTATTATGTTTATACTCTCGCTGCTAGGGAACTTGCGGCGCTAACACATTACTAAATGCGGGACATCGGCAGCCAGCTGGCGGTGTTGTCTCCGACAAGAAAACCTTCTCGGGCGATTCGCGGTGCACTTGAATTGTTGGCGGACTCGGAAACAACTCAGGGCGCAACTCAGCCGTGAGTTAGTTCCTCAGCGCACAAGTTTCTCATCTGAAAGGCGCCTTCGGCAAGGCTTGCTATGTTAAGCCCTCTACTTTGTCACATCCTTTGTGCGTTTTACCCCTCGCTTCTAGGGAACTTGCGGCGTAACACACTTACTGAGTACGGGACATCAGCAGCCCGCTGGCGGTGTTGTTTCCGGCAAGAAAACTTCTCGGGCCAGTTGCAGCGCACTTGTATTGTTGGCGGACTCGGAAACAAAGCAAGGGCGCAACAACCACGAGTTGGCTCCTACTGCGCCGAGATATTGCGTACAAAGAATGAGCAGCGAAGGGCATAACATAAAAAACATGGAACTAAGTGTTATGTACAAAACTTCGGATGACTTGCTTTTTGTCTCAACGCCCGTCGAGTCGTACTTCTTCCCGGTCCTTCCCCTTGTATGTTCTCATCCCTCGCTTCCGGGGAACCCACGGTATGAAACAACGCTTCTGGCGCGAGGCATCATCGGCTTCGTGGCGGTGTTGCCTCGGCAGGAAGAACTTGTCGGGCTGGTTGCGGCGTGCTTTTATCATCGGCGGACTCAAGGCGAATCGGGCGCAACCTAACCCGATTCGACCCTTCGCGCCTAGGTTCTTCATACAAGGTATGGATTTTCGAGTACAACTCAAAGTTGAGCTTAGCAACTTTCTTTGCCCTCTTGGCGGTGGACTGGTCGGCAAAGCTTCGATAAGCGGCGTCCTCGGCGGCAGTATGGCGCTCCGTGGAGATCGCCTGCGGAGTCTTGCGAGGCCGTCCTTGCGGGCTTAGTCTTTGGCTGAGTCTGTCTTCGCCTTCTAGCACTTGCGGTGGAGCTTCGATGGCGCGTCCTCGGCAGCAGCGCAGCGCTCGGGGAGATGCGCTTGCGGAGTGAGCACGAGCTGTCCTTGCGGACTTGGTCTTCTTCTTCCCGGGGAGCTTCGGCGACAAGTGGCTCATGTTGTGCGCAGCAATTGCTTCCGGTAGATCTTCTCGGCGCAGATGAGTGCATCCTTCTTGTCGCCTTGGATAGAAATGACACTCATCGGGCCAGGCATTTGGAGCACATTGTATGCGTGGTGAGAGGCCGCCATGAACTTGGCGAGTCTTGGTCGGCCGAGTATCCCATTGTAGGATAAAGGGATATCAGCCCGTCGAATGTGACCCTCTCGATCTGAAGTTCAGCTTCGCTGCGAGCGTCACGGCAATGTGATCTTCCCCTTAGGCTGGCTCCTTCCGGTTTATTCCTTGAAAGGTGCCGATCTCTTCAACTTTCTTTCGGGGATCTGGAGCTTCTTGAGCACTGCGGAGGAAATCAAGTTCGAGCCGGCCCGCCGTCAACCCAACATCTTTGTGACCTTGAGGTTGCGGATTGTTGGCCGAGACCAACAGCGGCAAGCACCCGACCCTGATGATGCGATCAGGGTGATCCTCAACGTCGAAGGCGATGGGCGTCTTTGGACCACTTGAGGCCTGCGGCGCCTCGGCGATGACTCCGCGTGCATTCACTTCTCGCACCTTTGTTTGAGTTGGCGGTGCGAGGTGTGCGAGAGGAAACGCCCGTCGACGCTATAATCTCTGTTGCCTTACGAAACTCTTGA
>JAHHZJ010009152.1:0-10958 GCA_021437245.1 Aegilops speltoides
TTTTATTTTTGATTTGGAAATTTCTTTTGTCCTCCTGTTTGGTGCGGGCTCCTCGTCATAAATCATTGCTTTGCGACCCCTTCTCCTTGTTTGACATCGACCTGGCTTGTTTGAAGACCAGCATTCTCTGTTGGTATGATTGGTTGGTGTTCTGAGGTGCCATGAATTTGCAAGAGCGGTTGAGTATCGGTCCAGGTGAGCGGGCTGGATTATTCTTTTGAATGCCTTTTTCGGTGGCCGGACTTAGGGCCCTTGAAGCGAGCATTGGCAGTATGTCTTGGCGTTATCGCCATTATTACGCGTTTGTGTTTGTTGCGTCGGGGCTTCCGTTGCTATCTCTGGCGTCGGGTGCGGGTTTCTTGATGTCTTGTTGCTCTGAGCCAACCACTATCCTCGCCCACAAAAGTGAGTCATGAGTATCATGAGGGCTGCCATGGACTTCGCTTCTCTTGGCGAGGTGTCGAACAATGCGATGTTATGTAAAGGCCGCTAGGGCTTGCATCCGGCGATCGACAATTTGGTTCTTTTAGTTAGGAACCAAGTCCGAATTTCTGGCTGACTCTCCGGCTGTTGGGTTATGTGACTTAAATCATCGACATCCGATGGTCGCTACATAAGTGCCCTAGAAGTTATCGAATCGTCTTCGAGTTCTCCCAACTTCAGCAAGTTTGACGGCAAACTATTCAGCCAATGCGAGTCGGTCCCTTGAGCTTTAGTGGGAGGTACTTGATGGCATGTAGATCGTCCCAGAACCATGTGAATGTGGAGAAAATCTTCTATCCATACCTGGGAGTGCTGTAGTCCCATCATAGGGCTCGATATTCCGAGTTTAAACCCTTACGGGAACTTATGCTCCATTACTTCGTCGGTGAAGCAAAGGGTGTGCAGCACCTCCATGCGAAGCTCGTCCGGCCTTGATTCAAATGAGTCGAGTACATTGTATTCGGCCCGGTCGGTTGTATTTAGAGTATCGGCGTGGTGGTCATAAATCGCAGCGTTTAGGCGGCGCCCGTGATCGTAGTCGATCTTGATTATCTGCTTTGTTTTCCAACTCATTTTGCAGTCACGCATGTAGCCCCGACGCCGTGTTTTTCGTTTGATTGGCGGCGAGTGCGGGCTGGTATCTGAGCGTCGCCGCTTTGTCTCGATCATGAGGTGGCGGCTAGTAGTGTAGGCTCTAGTGCCTCCTCCTCAAGTTGAGGTAACAACTGTGATTCGGGTAACTTTTGGTTGGGCGCTCGAGTCCGTATTCCTCGGTGGCGGGACCTCGTCCATCTATCGTTAGCGGTATTGGTCGGCTTGAAGCTGCTTTGTTTTTCTTCGGCTTTTGCGGTGGCTATAAGCCGGTGCAGCGCTCTGCTCGGCAGGATCCTCGAGGCACGATAAATTCTTAATCGTGAGGCTCACCTCGTCTTCGGAGAGGGCATGTAATTGTCGTCCTTCAAGTCTCCATCCATTGCCTATTCATCGGTGCTAGCTTGCCCATCCTCCGTCCGCTTACCGAAGCTTGGCGGGCGGATTATTTTCATCTTGACATTATCGAGTGCTATTATCTCTGTGCGGTATAGCTATTTTGCTATGGCGGAGCTTGGAGCGGCCGGCGACACCGGCAGCAGATTGCTTATCAAGGGATTATCCTCTGTTGCCTCATGCCATTGCTTTCTTTGGTGTGTCCACTATATATATATATATATATATATATATATATATATATATATATATATATCATATGATGGTGGTGTCCGGCACTTGGGTGGTTAATTTCTCCGTCGTTGTCCATCCGTCGATTGGGTCGAAATCAAGCATGTCGGTTAAGTGTGGAGTGGCTATCAAGTGGGTGGTGGGTGGGTAGCGAATTTCTTCATCGCCTTCCCTCCAAGCGGACATAGTTTGGCCGAGTCTCTGACGGGAGAGGGATTTTAATGAGTTTAGACGTGCCCAAGGCGGTGCTGAAACTATCATGGAGGTAAACTCCATGATTGGTGCTGTCGGTGTCAAAACCGGCGGATCTTGGGTAGGGGTCTGACTGTGCGTCTAGGCGGATGGTACAGGAGGCGAGGACCGGATGTTTTACCCAGAGTTCGGGCCCTCTTGATGGAGGTAAAACCCTCGTCTGCTTGATTAATATGATGATATAGGTAGTACAAGAGTGGATCTACCACGAGATCAAGGAGGCTAAACCCTAGAAGCTAGCCTATGGTATGATTGTTGTAATGGATGTTATGTCCTCGGACTAAAGCCCCGGTTTATATAGACAGGAGGGGCTAGAGTTACAGTCGGTTACAATGGTAGGAGATCTACATATCCGTTATTGCCAAGCTGCTTCCCCAAGGAAAGTCCCATCCGGACACGGGCCGGAGTCTTCAATCTTGTATCTTCGTAGTCTTGGAGTCGGCGGCGATGATAGTCTGTCGGACACCCCTATCGGGACTCCCTCATTAGCCCCGAACCGGCTTCATGTGATGAGGTCGGATAATGTTCGGCATTGCAAGGCGGGTTCCTCCTCAAATAATCCATAAGATTGTGAACACCAAGATAGTGTCGGCTCGCAAAATAAATTCCACATTCCACGTAGAAGAATAAAATGTGCACAAGTTCAATCTGTGGCGTATTTTGTGGCAGACGTCACACCACTACCAACCTTTAGTTGAATCGTTTTTATTATACCGCCTCGGTAGCGTTTAAGCGGATTTCCTTGCTCTTGTCGAAGCGAGATTGTGTTCCCCTTATTCGGATTCTCATCAATACGGGACGTGGGTAACCCGCGCCATTGATGGTGGCGCTTGGGAGATAAGCGAGTTTACCACGCTAGTGAGGGCGCATAGTCTTCGATCGCCTATATATAAGGGATAAGTTCACCTTTTCACCTCCCTTCTTCCTCCTTTATCCATCTCCTTTTCAGCTCGCGCCCAAGTTTGGCATCTCGTCTCAACCTTCTCCGACCATGTCGGGAGGGGAGGCAAGTGGTTGGCCTCCAGTTAGGAGGAGCACATCACAAAGCTGAGCGGCGCCGGATACCTTTCAGCGATGTGCGTGCAAGCTGCCGGCAAAGGGCACTCATCCCACCCCGGGCCCCATGAGGTCGTTTCCTCCCCCACTTCCTCCATGTGGGCTTTCCACTTCACCCCCCTTTGTCCAGGGGCTCATGTTTCTACTATGGCCGTTTCCATGGAGTCACCTTACTGCGGGTTTATAAAATCGAGAATGGCAAGTCGTTGGCTTCATCCCCCCAAGCCACGAAGTCTTTGGGTTTGGGATAAACTTGAGCACTCTTGTTCCCATTTTGGGTCCATCTAGGAGCTCTCAACACAATGAACAAGAACGGACTTATAATGCTTGGACACTCTCCTTAGCCATAGAATTCTATAATTTTAAATTTGGTAAGCCCCTAGTATTGGAAGACCGAATTGAGCTATCATAAATGGACATTATCCGTCCTTTCGAGCGGCATAAGTCTTTAAGGGACCCGAAAAGACCTCTCGACAGCGCGGTCTCTGCCTTATCATGCCGATCGGTTTTAGCTTTCTCCGGGCTCCACCAGCTCAGCGGGCCAATCGCGGTGGTTCTCCCGATCCACCTTAGCCGATAGAGCGGCGTAAGGCACCAAAACGTGGGGCAGACAAGCTGAAAGTGAACTAATCCCGGGTGGTTTTGGTAATTAATAACAACATATATATCATTGAACTAATAGTTTCTTGAGAATCATTTGGAAAGTTCGTTGATATGGGAATGCAGGGGCGAAGAAGTGGACCCCTCAAAATGCTAAGGCAAGCATTGGCAAAAGCTCAAGACTCCATTTTTGGTTTAGTGATCCAAGATCACATTGAGTCCATAGGAAAGCCAATACTATTAAAGGGGATGAAGGTTATGTTAATGATCTGGTTGCTCAAAGTGCTTAGTGATACATCTCCTAAACTATCGCAACTCTCACTGCAATATACACTCATAAGTAATCTCGGTCCCACCGATTTCCTAAACTTCAGTCACAGAGATGAACCACCTCGCCATAAAGCCAAACCCTAGAAATTTTGGATTTTCGATTCGAACTTCGGTCTCACGAAACTTGAGTTGCCAAGCACGTAACCTTACATCTCAAATCGGTGTCACCGAGATGATGAAGTCGTCCCACAGATTGGCGCTCTTGTCTTTGGGCGAATCGGACTACAAGATTGTATTTTCGGTCCCGAAAATCCCAAGTTCACATGATTTGAACTTTCGGTCTCACCAGTTGTCAACCGGTCCCACGAGATTGGTCAAAATGTGTTAGCAGTTGGATTTTGTGTGGAGGCTATAAATACCCTCCACCCCTCTTCATTCATGGAAGAGCCATCGAAAAGAACTACCACTCCTACCTTACATTTCCGAGAAAACTACCTACCCTTGTGTTGAGATCAAGTTTCTCCACTCCCACCATATGAAACTTGATCTCTAGCCTTCCCAAGTTGCTTTCCTCAATCCTTTCTTCCACCACAGCCAAATCGGTGAGGAGAGTTGAGTGTTGGGGAGATTATCATTTGAAGCACAAGAGCAAGGAGTTCATCATCATCAACACCATCTATTACCTTTTGGAGGTGGTGCCTCCTAGATTGGTTAGGTGTGCTTGGGAGCCTCCGTCGAGATGTGGAGTTGAACCAAGAAGTTTGTAAGGGCAAGGAGATCGCCTACTTCGTGAAGATCTACAGTAAGGCTAGCCCTCCGTGGGCGTGGCCATGATGGCATAGACAAGGTTGCTTCCGTGGACCCTTAGTGGGTGGAGCCCTCCGTGGACTCTGGCCTTACCCTCCGTGGGTTGAAGTCTCCATCAGCGTGGATTGGCGATAGCACCACCTACTCGGAACCACGAGAAAAATCTCCGTGTCTCCAAATTGCGTTTGCTCTTCTCCACCTCTTTACTACATGTGCAATTTACTTTCCTGCCTATACTCTAGAATTGCATGTGGGTGATCTTGACTTGATCATAGTGAACTAAAAACTTGTCTTTATCAAAAGGCTGAATTTTATATTGTCAAGTGGTCTAATCACCCCCCTCTAGACATACTTTCGATCCTACAAGTGGTATCGAGCTTTGGTCTCCATTGTATTGGTTTCCATTGCATTGGACTCCATAAGCTTGGTTTCACAACCTAGGAGAGTATGGCGTCTAGTGAGGGTAATTTTCGGAGGTCCTTACTTTGATGGTACAAATTTTGCTAGTTGGAAGCATAAAATGAAAATGCATATTCTTGGCCATAACCCACCGCATGGGGCATTATTTGTGTTGGTATGCAAGGTGAATTCTTGAGGAAGGAAAAGTTCCGGATCGTGAAGCTTCAACGGATGAATTGCGGATGTTGCAAAACAATGCTCAAGCTTGTGACATTCTCTTCAATGCCTTGTGTCGAGGAGTTCAACAAAATCAGCCCGTCTTGAGAATGCAAAAGAGATTTGGGATACTTTGGTGAAATGCAGAAGGTACGAGTCGTGAAGGAATCAAAGCTAGATGTTCTTCAAATTGACTTGACAAGTTCAAGATGAAGGAAGGTGAAGAATTTGAAATGTACTCTAGGCTTGCTCTCATCACAAATGAGATTCCGGCTTAGGAACGAAGAAATGACCGACGATTCATCATCAAGAAGATTCTCGAGCTTTGGATGGAAAGTATGACACCGTGTGCACTTTGATCCAAATGATGCCAAACTACAAGAATCTCAAGCCAACGAAGTCATTGGAAGAATTGTTGCTCATGAGATGACACTTAAAGATAAGGAAGAGCTTCACAACAAGTCAAGTGGTGCTTACAAAGCTACAAGTGATGCTCCCACAACCTCAAGTGAAAGCTAGTTTCCAATGAAGAGATAAGCCTAATGGTGAAGAACTTCAACAAATTCTCAAGTAGAAGCAAAGAGAAGCTCAAAGTCTAGATCATATGATGAAAAGAGATCTTCTAGTCGTGATCAAAACTCTACAATTGTGGAAGACCGGACACTACTCAAATGAGTGTTCGGCTCCCACAAGAAGAAGAATCTCCAGAAGAAGAAGCTCAAAGAAGAGTCACCTCGGAAGAGAGAAGGAGTAGAGATGATCGTTATGAGCGAAGACCCTCTCGGAGAAGCAAGGATTAGGAGAGGAAAGACAAATCATCAAGGAGCTACACAAAAGAAAACATCAAGCTCATGTAGGTGAATGGGTCTCGGCTCCGACTCGACAATCATTCGAAAAAGCTATCACTCCAACTCCGACTCTGATCAAGATGAAGGTGTTGCGGTCTTGCTCTGTGTCCTCCAACTCCAACTCCTATGACTTATTTGATTCACCAAATGAGGGATTGGAAGATGCTTCATGGCTAAAGGCCCCAAGGTATCACACCCTGAATTCATTGACTTTGATAGTGATGAGGATGACTTGCTTGGTGAAGATGAGCTTTTACATGACAAATCTAGTGAGCCTAGTAATGATGAACATGCTAGTAGTCTTTATAGTCGAGAAAAGTCGAATGACAATGCTATGAAGGAGATTGAGCGTTTAAAGAACTAAACACTCTTAAGTTAGCTCATGAAACAACTCAAGAAGATCATAGAGAGCTCCTAAGATCTCATGGAAGCTACCTTGAGAAGCTCAATCTAGAGCAAGAACATGAGTTTCTAAAAGCAATCAATGGCGATCTTGAAAGAAAGTTCTTCATATCTTGCCAAACGACTTCTCTTGTCTAATTTCTTGCCCCCATTAAAACTAAGCATGACAAGCATAAGAAAAATTCTTCATCTAGTAGTAACAATAACCATGCTAAATCCAATATTGTTGCTTCTAGTAGTTCTCTTGATTCCACTAACAATGTTTCAAGCCAAGTTACACTTGAGCAAGAAAATAGTTTATTGAAAGGGATTATAGAAAGTGTCTACAAAGAGCCTTGCGGAAGCAAGAACTTTGAGAAATTGTTACTTAAGCAAGGAAGGCAGGAAGAATCAAGGAATTGGTTTTGGCGAAAGTTCAACGCCAAGGGTGTTGAATGGGAAGAAGGTCAATATCCTCCAAGTTTTTCCTCAAAGGAGAAGTATAATCCTACTTCTTCCAATTGGAACAAGCTCAAGATGACCTTCCACCACAAGACCACAAGCTAAAAGGCAAGGACAAGCTTCAAGAGGAGATTGATGCATTTATTGAAGCACCTAAAGCCATGGTCAAGTGGGTTCCCAAGGAAGCGTCAAGTTCTACTTCGTCAAGCTCAACTACAACCCCAAGGATTCCCATCAAGATGATGTGGATCCGAAGAAGAAGAACTAAGAGTTCTTGAGGTGACTCAACATACTTCACTCACATTCTTTTGGCAAAAACTTGTGCAATCAACTTCCACATCTTGCACTAGTTCATGGAGTCACAAACCCTCTTGTTGGTAAGTCAAGGACAAGGTAATCATTGCTTTCATGGACATCATCTATTGTGTACTTCAATCTATGTCCATGGATATCCTTGTTTGGTTCCTTGTGGGACTAACCCATGTAGGTATTGAAAGTGCCCGAATCCAAAGGATTGCTCCCAACTCTTGATGATCTTCATCAACATTGAGCATCCACATCTTAACATCTACATGAAGTCTTCTCGACAACCCAAGGTTAGTTTGACCCTTTAAAGGGGTTCTCACATCTGGGGAGCTTTGCTCTAAAGAATTGAGCTAAAGCATCTTCAAATGATGTGAACACATCAATGCTTTATGTAAAAGTGGTAACCCCACTTGTGCTTAAGCGATGAGTATGACCTATGATCAAATGTTCTCATTTGACTCCTAAGTCAATATACTCATATAAAGATGACCTAGTCATCGACAAATTGTGTGATAGTAGCTAGAGTTTTGATTGTGCATGTTTGACACATATTTCATTTGCTATCTTATTGTGTGAGCATGTTGGATGCATGATTTTATCCATTCAAGGACATCCATTTGTTGTTTTGGTCGTTTGGATTTTTCGACCAAATGGATGGACAAGAATGCTATACCTCCTAGCTATCTATGCTTTCTTGTCTCAAATTCTATTCATGCTTACATCACAAACTTTGAACAAGTCAATTTGGACCCTCCGGTGAGGAGCACTGGAGCCACCGACCGTCAAGGGCTAACTTCCAAAACCTTCTAAGTGATTTGGTCGGACCAACCCTCAAACTCGGTCCCGAAAGCATTTGGATTGATCTAGGTTTTCACCTCGGTGAAACCGAGTTGTAATTTCGGCGTGACAAGTGCATAACGCCTGCGGTTATCCATCTCGGTGCCACCGAGTTTTCAACTCGGTCCCACCACAACAAAGGTATATATACTCCGAGGGCAGCGTTGATTTCTACTTCAAGCGTTTGCCCCCCCCTTCTTTGCCGTCGCCGTGGTCTCCGGATCGTCTCCGGTCGTGCTTTGTCGCCCTCGCCAGTCTCCGTCGCCGTCAGCGGACATCTTCTCCGCCGTTGCCGCCGTGAGAACTCCACCAAGTTAGGGTGAGTTTGATCCCTCGTGCTCCCATCTCCGATTCAATGCGTTTGGTTTTGCCTGTAATCTTGCCACGATTGAAATCTTCACGAACACTAGATTAGTCTTTTGGACTAGATTGAGTAAAAGTTTTAGGGTTAGGTTTCCCGAACACATCTCGGTGAGACCGATTTTACATTCTCGGTATGACCGATTTGGCCTCTGGCCATTGCCTTTGCACCTTCGGTCCAACGAGTTGTGCAAATCGGTGTGACCGAAATGAGGATTTAGTGAAACCCTAGTGTTTTCGGCGGGACGAAACCCCCGGTCCAACAAAGTGGTGTGAATGTTTGTTTGAACACTTGATTCACGAATTTTAAACTTCGATCGAGAAATGTCTACGTGAAAACCTAATACTAGAATTTGAACTCATTTTGTTTGCAAAATCTTACTGATTTGTGATAACTCTTCTACTCGCCTACACCTTATCTATTCACGGGTTGTCGGCCATATGGGATGCCGGTGGCAGCCGAACAGTCAGGTCACCTATTGGAATTCGAGGCGGGCACTAGTCCGATCCCAGCGCTCTTAGATGATGGTGAGAGGAGTACACCAAGTGGTTTGCCTCCTGCAGCCACCGGGCGAGAAGAAGGAACTCCGATGAAGAAGATTCGATTTCATTGTTGAGGAAGGGTCTCCTCCAAGCCAAAGAAAAGTTGTTGCCAAAGAGCCACGGGACACAAACCAAGAAAGGCACCGAAAAAGTCAAGCAGACTCTGTTGCCAAGAAGCTAGTTTGGAAGAGAAACTACAAGCAAGGTGAAAAAACTTCCAAGAGGAAGAGGATTGTGCATGATGATGCGAGAGGAAGATGAGGATGAGAAGCACCCAGCCTCCTCCTCGAAGTCTAAGTTCATGGGTGATGCCATCAGGCGGAGCCACTTCAAAGTCCAACCATCTGCTCCAGTCAAGGCAGCTCCGGCAAAACCTGCTGCCAAGCCCAAGAAACGTCGAGGAACATTCGCTGAGAAAAGAAGAAAGATGATGTGCCACCGGTTGAGTGGATGATGAGGCACATCTTCTTGAAACTTGCGAAACTGCCACTCACAATGATGCTCATCCTCAACTGAAAACATGAAGGAAAGGAAAGATAGAGGTCTCGGGCTATGGAGACAAGCTGATCCATATCTTTGTGAGGAGAAGAACTGCTGTTGATCCAAGATTCCACAAGAGCGGCGGGACTTCTATGAGGCGTCGATGGACAAAAGCCCATATTGCGAACCTCGATATGTTGTTGGGCATACATTGTGATGAAAACACGAGACTTCTTTCCACATGTGCATGAGCTTCCTTGCATGTGGGTTGCGACTTTGTAGGTCGAAGTTGACTAGTTGGAATGATGAAATGATTATGCAATTCTATCCACGACTCATTTCTATCCGGATGGAAAGATCCATGGATGTTGAAGGCCAAAGATTCTCTTATTTGTTGAAGAATGGGCAGAACTTGAATGCTCCGGTGCCAAGAGGGATGATGTTTATGTGTATGGTATTCCCAAGAAGAACCATGAATCCATGAAGAATATGTACAAAGAGGTTCGCTAAGGATTTAGGAATCTGGGCTCGGCTCGATGTATTATCTCGAGCGGGTCTACCTACCACAAACACTATTGAGGCATACCTTGATGCCCAAGTCTGGAGATCATCGCATGATCGGAGGATACTCTATCAACATCTGCATATACTTGATGAGAAGGCACCTTTCAAGGTGATGGACTTGATAGTTGAGACTATCAAGAGGATGCAGGACGAGAGAGGTCATGTGGATTTGCCCGCACATTGGATGCTTATCAATGCCAAGTTTGGCACGGGCACATACTTGTTGGATAGACCACCACTTGCGGCTGAGCATGAGGATAATGTTGTTGTGATGGATGAGGAGGATCACGTCGTTGAAGGTCAAGCAAAGATTGAAGCTGCCAAGAAAGCCAAAGGTGAAAAGGAGGGCGGCGACTAAACCAAGAGTGTTGGAGCAGCTCCTTGAAGCTACCCAGGATTGAGCAGCGCCTAGCGACATTATGCAGTCTCGGGAGAGCCTAGAGAGGATTGTTGAAGACAAGATCCATGCTCTGGATGTGAATGGGAAGTGCAAATGCTTGTCAACAAGCTTGAGGCGGAATTGAGGGAAGCAAAGGGGAGAAGGAAGAGCTCATCGTGAGATGCAGGATGACCTAGTCGGATGATTATCAACAACTGCTCCGGTTCCCACAAGACCCGATCTTTGCTATTCGATGGGACACGGGACTCCCTCGGCCCTCCACAGCTCCATGGTTTCTCGGCTCGGACCCTCCTCCGGCTCCGAACCAGTAAGTCTTGAATCTTTCCAACAACTCCATCAACCAGGCGGGAGCCGCCGAGTCCCGTGGCGCTTAACTTTTGAACTTTTGGTAACTTGTTGCCAAAGGGAAAATGTATAGATCATAAGCCGAGAGAGTGCTTTTGTCTTTGGCTTTCTCTTTTGTTCATTTCGGTTTC
>JAHHZJ010009154.1:0-11205 GCA_021437245.1 Aegilops speltoides
AGCATCCATATGATAAAGGGGCGACATGGCTGTCGAAACCCAAAGTGGCCGGACTTACAGGACAGGCATCCATGACCCAATCGAACATTGGTCAAGAGTAAGTTGGGCGAGCCGGGCTAGCGGATCGATCGGGCGGGCTAACGAGGACTCTACTCAGCGTGACATTTCCCGAAGAACGAACCAGAAGCGAAGAAGGACACATGCCGGCCAGCCTAAGTGTTGGAGCGAGAAGCTACCATGGCTCGATGGATCACTAGGAGACATTTCCGTGAAAGAGGCTACTAAAGATAAACAACTAGATAGTCGGATCCCACACATACCAAGCATTTCAATAACATACACACAATATGCTCGATATGTGCAAATACAACATGGCATCACAACATGACTCTCGACTCAAGTATTTATTCAATAGGCTCAGGGCGAGATATTACAAACATGGGTCTCATGACCCAACATTGAAACATACAAGTCAAGCACAAGCGGAAGCTAATATGCATCGGACATCTATAAATGAAAAAGTGAAAGCTTGTTGTCTACAGATCTGCCGAGGCACAAGATCGTGCGAGGTAACAAGCTAAGCGTCGAAGTCCACGTGGAACTACTAGCGAACTGAAGTCTCTCTTCAAAAACATAAAATGGGCAAGCGTGAGTACAAATGTACCCAGCAAGACTTACTCGAACTAACTACATATGCATCATTATCAACAAAGGGCATGGAGTTTAACGGCCAAGCCAGCTTTGACTCGGCGGCTATCCTAAACTCACGCAAGTAACTCTTTTGAGGTGGCCTCGAGTCCACATATTCACCATATCAATACACCACTATGGATCCGCTCCGTCTCCTCGAGCGCCATCCATAGCACTCACGCTTATCTTGCGTATTTTAGAGTATCCACTTTCACTTGTCTATGGCTGTTATAGGCAACGAAGTCCTTTACATGGACACGGCTATTGAATAGATGATGTTAACCTGCGGGGTGTACTTCTTCATACATGTTTCCACCAATTAGCTCGCACCACGACATGTGCTCGGCGGGCTTCAAGTGAAAGCCGGCGTGGGTGTAACCACGACCTACCTAGACACTCAAGTCTCTAGTCCAGGTTTATCGCCTATTTGGGTTCCATTTATGAGGACTTCCGGCGAGTTTGGCCCACCCCAAGCGATGTGAACAGGGTTCAGAGATACCAAGCAGGCATCCGTACACCGTGCTACGTACCTACCGCATCCACCCCTACGATCGTGCATCCACGGCCTCGATGAGCTACAAACACGAAACTACTTGCAACTCCTGGACGAGGACTAGGGTGAATAAGAAGTCGGCGGGGTCATATTTGGGGCCCAATGCATGGTAGTAGCTGAATCATGGATCCAAACACAGAACTCAGTTCAGGGCGGCTTCAATGAGACAACCCACCATGTACCCTACATGGCCTCTCACCGATACCTTTACCAATCGTGTTCACACACTTAGCGCACCCAAGGGGACATGTTCATACCTCCGATTCATCCTCGATGAATCGGACCGACTCAACTCTAAGCGTGCGAGGCATGACAAACAAGCATGTATGAGTAGGCACAACAAAGGCTCAAACAACTCCTACTCATGCTAGTGGGTTTCATCTATTTCTTGTGGAATGACAGGTCATGCAATGGATAAGGGTTCAGCTACCGCACAAGTAACAAATGATTCGTTGTTGTCCTAATCAGTAAAAAGAAGGCGGGAGGCGAGAGAGTGGGATTATTCGGAATGAACAAGGGGTTTTGCTTGCACAGCCCGAAGATATTATACTTCTTCCGGTGTCATCGAACTCGTCGTCGAAACCACGTCTATCGAGAGGGACAATTACGGCAAACAAGAGGACACAATCAATGCAATGCAACAAATATGATGCATGCTCATGACATAGCAATATGAGTGTATTGGCCTAATGCAACTACAACCAAATGGATTTGGGTCATATTGAGCCAAAGGTTCAACCCCAAATTCAAATTATGAATTCAAATAGTGCCTTATCATGTTTTGCACTAAACAGCAAGGTTAAGTTGTTTAAACATGCATGAAACCAGTGCAGATGAATAGATTAGATTTTTCTGATCATTTTTCATATATAATTTATTTGATTTGGAGCTACGGTTGATTTTATATGAATTTTAGAAGTTTAGGCAATTTTACGGATTTTCAGTTTATTTAAAACAAAAATGATTTATTGTGTGACATTAGGTCATCTGACCTCAAGATCAAGCAGACGGTCCAGGTCAAACCTGACCGGTGGGGTCCAGTGGTGACTAACTAACCTAGTTTAATTAGCACTAACCTAGGTTAGACTAACTAAGTTTTTAAACCTAAACTAGATTAATTATCGGGGGGCCCAAAGTCGATGGGAGAGGGAGAGTCAACTGGGCGTGGGGTCAAACCACGCCGGTCAGCCAGGTCGTGATCGCGGCGTTTAGCCGCCGCGAAACCCGCAGGCCGAAAGTGGTTTTGACCGTTCAGCCACCAAATGGAAACAGGAAGCATCTAGGTGAAGCGGGGACGAGCGCTCTTGGTGGAGTCGGTTGTCGGGTTGCGGAGTTGGCGCAGGCGGCGACCTAAGCGTCCTGGAGTTCGGCCGAGGTGAACACGGCGCTAGGGCGCAGCGAGTGCGTGGAGTGGGGTTCAGGCTCCTCGGTGCGGTGAGGCGGTGGTGTGCTGGTCGAGCAGCGTGGCTGTGACGGCAGCGGCGTCTTGGGCGGCCGGAGTGCGGCGGCTTCGGTGCTACTTGTGGTGCTCGAGGCGAAACGAAGGGGAGGAAGAGGAGCTCTGGCAGGGTCGGAGTTGTCTCGGAGCCGGGGGAGGCGAGAGGCAATCGGGCAGCGGTCCTCGGTGGCGAGAAGGGCGTCGGGCGGCGCTCAGGCTCTTGGTCGCGTGAGGAGCGAGAGGAGCGAGGAGGACGGCGGAGCTCGAGGGCGTGTCGGAGGCCTCGGGATGCTTGGCCCGGCTGTCGGCGGCAGGCTCCGTTGATCCGGGGAGGGAGGAAACGAGAGGGATGGGGCGGAGGAGAGACAGGGAGAGTGAGAGAGTCGAGGGGCGGTGGCGTCGGGAGAAGTCGAGGCGACGAGGCGGAGGTGGAAGCGGAGGTGGCAGCGCCGCACCACGCTCCTGCCCTGGAGGAGAAAAGCAGGAGGGAGCAGCGGTGGGCTGGGCGTCTTGGGCAGTTGGTGGCACCAGGTAAATGGTTGGAGGGTGGGCCAGTAGGTTTCTTCTCTTTTTATTTTTATTGTTTTGTTTTGATTTAGTAAAATACTAAACCATTTTATAAAATCCTGAAAATAATTATGTGGCTAGAACTAAAATATAACAAGCCACATAAATGTTCGAATTATTGGACATATATTAATTATATATAAAATATATATCAATGCAATTAGTTATTGAATTAATTCAAGGCCCGAATAAATGTTTGATCCTCCAAAAATATTGGTTTGCATTTTACCTCATGCCAATATTTTTTACAGAATATTAGGAACATTTTCTTGGACTTCTTTGAGAAGATTTTAATGTTGATCATTTTTAGAAGGTTTCTGAGGCTTTGAAAATCCCTCAATTCAAATTTCATTTGAGTTAAAACATGATGCACACATGAGGTCTAACCTAGTGCATAACGAACCGGGATGTGACAACTCACCCCACTAAACAAAAATCTCGTCCGAGATTCAGCGTAAGGAGTAAGGTGAAGGGGGAATGCAAACTAGCACAATCTTCACGATCCAGGTTGCCCTTCATAAAACATTGATTCGAACACCATCATTGTCTCGAAGTCTTGCTCTGAGAACTCCATCCCACATGACAACAAGTAGAAAGGGAAAACTCTAGTAGGATCGATCTTCTCGAAGATCAAACAACTTAGGATCAGCTCACGGGGTGAGTCATAAAAACATCTCGCAAGATGGAATACAAGGCACACATCTAGAGGAATGGAGTGGAATAGATGACGAGGGTTTCAAGTAGCGAGAATAAACTGCCATGATTCCATAACGATGCACTTTAGAGAAGGTGACTTGCAGAAATATCCCCTTAAGTGGCAAAAAGAATTACCTTTGATTCAAAGATCATTGAAACTCTTTATACCAGCCTAAGGCAAAACACAATCAATTATTTGAAGGAGTCCGAAAGAATGACATTCTCGGGCCGGGTTGGATGATGTGGATTACCTTGTTGAAGACAACACAAAGGATGATTTTAGTAACTGGGGAGATGCTCAACAGTAGAGAGGGATTCCACTATTGAAAGGGTTATAGCATAACCGAGGGAACTGAGAGCAATCCCAGTTAGTGCTGGTGATTATACATAGTGCTTGTGCGTGCTCTCAAGAACTTGAGCATTTCCATATTCATCAAGGATTTTATCAATATCCGTGTCAAGGATCCTGGCAACACAACATACTACCATGATGAATTGTGATGGACGATGCAAATACAAAGGAAGATAACACCTTCTCAGATTTCACCTTAGCGAGGCCAAGGGAACAAAACCTGGAGGATTAACCGAGAGACATTTAGCATTCCGCTTCTAATGTTCTCCTTGATGTGCTAGCATATCCCATTCATTGATATGGTTTGATATCTAGAACATCAAGTAACAGGTCGGACTTCAGGAGCACAAAAATCATAAGGCACATAAATAGGGAATAATTCCTATGAAGTCCTTATGGTGAGGTAAACTTCTCAATCAAGATACTACAATAAAGGTCTTCCGGTTGGGTGTGTTGGCACGACATCCACCACGATTCTGAGAGACCAAAATTATAGTTCTTGGGAAAGCGCTCCAACCATCATATCGCCGAGAATCGGATCTGGTTGGTGTCGGGATATTCAGACTCATCATTCGAAAGGAAGGATTGCAACACAAATCGATGAGATGACGTTGCGTGATTCTCAGGAAATGGACTACGATAGCAAGCTCCAAAACATGAGCTAGTTCTGCTACAAACATGTGAACACGCTGTCCAAGACAAGCATGACCACATAGTAGTCTTACAATAAAACACTACCGAGTTCTGGTGGGGAACCACCATCGAGATAACGAAGTCTTGTGCATATCCGTCCGGCCCCGAGATTAGCGCATGAACTTCTTTCTTTGAACAAATCAATCGGTGGCTTGGTGTGCTAAGAATACATATAGAATGAAGGTTGCAAGTCTCGACCACAGAATACTTCGCACGTATGCATGAACGATTTGGGATGATTCCAAGGAAGCAACATTGACTTTCTCGAATCCACGGCGGCAACTTGCATCAAATGCACATGAACTAGAGGAAGTCACTTCTTACATCCGAACATATGCTTCATGAGCTAGCATGAACAAATGCTTTTAAAGGTTTCCAGTACTAGCTTGATGTTTCAACAAGATTATGGAGAAGATAAGGATGTTGTCGATGGGCTCAACAACAGTTCATCCAGACTCCCATGGAGATGGAATTCCATAACTATGTGAACAAGGTGATAGTATTGGTCAGACCAAAAGACATAATGGTGTATGCTCGAGGAAAATCCACGAGTAAGACAACATTACAAACATCGTTGTTTCTGATTTGATTTGAGAATAGCCCACACTCAAATCAAAGTTTTGGCAAGACAATAGCTCCAACAACTGGTTTCGAGGATCAATTGATGAAGATATCATCTTTCTTCATCACACACACACAAAAAGATATCCCTTAACATGAGCTAAGTCGGACAAGCTTTTATCTTCCAACTCTCCAAGTTGTTGTTTAGCTTAACCAACTAGCTCAGGGGTATGCAACACAGATTCTTGGAGAAGGGGTGGTTTATATGAAACCAACTTGATCACGAACTCAGCATAGCGGTCGGTGACAACTGGTGATACCTCGAGAAGATATTGGAAAATCACGAACCACCGATATGTTACTAAGCTCGAGAACAATCTTGCTTTTCAGGGCAAGACGATATGATCAATAGAGCAAGGGTTTGATAAAATCCTAACTCATTGATCGAGGAGTGCACCAGAAATAAGGACTAGGTAGCACGATCAACCTTAGGGTGATGGTTCAACAACCAACACGCTAAGAGTGAGAGTATTGTCCATTAACTACCAAGCAACAAGTTGCTCGGAGTATTGATTTCACGCATCATAGTTCACCGTCGGCATTCCGGTTGCAACAACACGGAACCGAAAATGAATAATGATGGCGGGAAGTATCACTATATCAGAATTCATGAGAGATGGTGCAATTCTCATGAAAAACCTGACATAAAGACGGTAATACTTGGTAGAAACGAGAATCAAAAGCTGGGTTAGCATTTTGATCTGCAGATACAATTGCTTTGACCCAATCCGGATATGGATGAGTCTTGAGTTTGTTTCTCTAGTCATCCCGGAATAGAATGGCGACGGACCACAAGAATAATAGGCATCGATGAGCTCGAGTGCACAACTACTCTTGACTATCAATCGATGAGCGAAGGTCGATACAAAACTAAAGGGGACAACTCAAAGGAACATATGATTTTCTGAGTTGTGGATGCATAGATTAGTATGTCGAACCAAGTTCAACAAATTTCTTCCGGATAATCCATGCGGAAAGGTAGAACTGGCAGAGTCACAATATAAAATGGAGAACTCATCACAAGCACTCCTGTTGTGATCTTTTGATCCAACAAGCTTCTGCCATAAGCGGTTCATAGTATTTGGAAGAAGGAAATACCATGGACCTCGAGGACTAATTCAATGGTTACTAATAACCTAAAGGAACTAGCAAACACTATCAACATGAGGTAAGTAGGGTGAATTTTGGGTCAAGAACCCAGGAGTAGAATACCTACTACTAAGTGGCATCACGGGATGCTTTCGGGAATAAAGGCCAGAATCATCACACTGGGATACAAATCATGGCTAGATTACTAGATGATCCCCTAAGACACCTAGGGTCATAATAATAATTCCAACATGCATGTTGAGGCAATAGAATACCTCAACTCACCGATTAGTGTGGTTAATCTGGCCCAAAGGGACATCGGAATGGGAGGAAGGGATTTTGCAAATGCTTCAGACTATTTAGAAACCTGGGATGACTCGGACAGCATAACGGCTGTAAATGCTCAAAAAGTTTGGAGACATACAATAAAAATGGTGGCATAACCACTCCGAAGCACAATATCAAGGTTTCGAGATCAGCAGTTATGAACATACGGAAGTAGTAAAAACTGAGCTGAGATTTGAAACTAACAATTCTACAAGTCTATGGATTAGTAACACGTCATCCTAATAGATAGATGAGAAGGCCTAGTTCTTAATCCCGAGAAGAGAGAGGATGACTCGGATCGAAGGCCATGAGGTATAAGGAGTAAAAAAGAGCCTTACGTTCCCATCCACAATCAATTACCTTACATATAACTAAAGCATTTCTAGACTCAACTTCGACCGGTTTGGCTTGGTAATCCTACGATCGGGCTCGATACCAAAGCTGTCGGGACCCGACTCAATGTCACATCGATCTAGCTGTAACACCTCATATCACTTTGCGGCCTCACGCACGTATTCCACGGTGTCGCCTTACCTTTGCCGGGACCGTTTAGCCTTTTGGCACACGTATATGATAGTGTCGCTAGCATCCATATGATAAGAGCCGGCTGACATGGCTAGTCGTAAACCCAAAGTGGCACGGACTTACGAGGACAGCATCCATGACCCAGCATCGAGCGTGTCGGTCATCGCGAGTAAGTTCGGGCTGTAACGGCTAGCAGGACTCCGTAAACCGGGCTGTGGCGGGCTAACGAGACTCGGTACTCAACGCGTGACATTTCCCGAAGGGAGACAGAACGAAGAAGGACACATGCCGGCCAGCCTAAGTGTTCGAGCGGTAGCAAGCTACCATGGCTCGTGGATTCACTAGGAGACATTTCGTAGAAGAGGCTACTAAAGATAAACAACTAGATAGTCGATCCACACATACCAAGCATTTCAATAACATACACACAATATGCTCGATATGTGCAAATACAACATGGCATCACAACATGACTCTCGACTCAAGTATTTATTCAATAGGCTCAGGGGCGAGATAATTACAAACATGGGTCTCATGACCCAACATTGAAACATACAAGTCAAGCACAAGCGGAAGCTAATATGCAGTTGAGACATCTATAAATGAAAAATTGAAAGCGACTACTACCGATCTGCCGAGGGCACAAGATCGTAGGCTGAGGTAACAAGCTAAGCGTCGAAGTCCCGTGGAACTACTAAGCGAGCTGAAGTCTCTGCAAAAACATAAAATGGGCAAACATGAGTACAAATGTACCCAAAGACTTACATCGAACTAACTACATATGCATCATTATCAACAAAGGGATGGTGGAGTTTACAATGACAAGCCAGCTTTGACTCGGTGGCTATCTAAACTACATTGCAAGTAACTCTTTTGAGGTGGCGCACAGTCCACATATTCACCATATCAATACACCACTATGGATCCGCCCGTCTCCCTCGAGCGCCATCCATAGCACTCACGCTATCTTGCGTATTTTAGAGTATCCACTTTCCTTGTCTATGAACTGTTATAGGCAACCGAAGTCCTTTACAGCGGACACGGCTATTGAATAGATGATGTTAACCTGCGGGTGTACTTCTTCATACATGTTTCCACCACTTAGCGTCGCCCACGACATGTGCTCGGCGGACTTCAGCGAAGCCGTGGGTGTAGACCCGACCTACCTAGACACTCAAGTCTCTAGTCGGGTTTATCGCCTATTTGGGTTCCATCTATGAGGAGTTCGGCAGTTTGCTCACAGCCCCAAGCGATGTGAGCAGGGTTCGAGATACCAAGCGGCATCCGGTACACGTGCCACGTACCTACCGCATCACAGCCCACCCCTACGGTCGCGCTGTCCCACGGCCTCCAGTAGGCTACAAACACAGAAACTACTTGCAACTCCGGACGGAGGACTAGGGTGAATAAGAAGTCGGGGTCATATTTAGGGCCCAATGCATGGTAGTAGCTGAATCATGGATCACAAACACGAACTCGGTTCCGAGGGCGGCTTCAATGAGACAACCCACCATGTACTCCTACATGGCCTCTCACCGATACCTTTACCTCGTGTTCACACACTAGCGCACCATGGGACATGTTCATACACCTCGATTCCTCCTCGATGAATCGACCGACTCAACTCTAAGCGAGCAGGCATGACAAACAAGCATGTATGAGTAGGCACTGAAGGGCTCAAACAACTCCTACTCATGCTAGTGGGTTTCATCTATTCTTGTGGAATGACAGGTCATGCAATGGATAAGGGGTTCAGCTACATGACAAGTAACAAATGATTCGTTGTTGTCCTAATGCGGTAAAGAGAGCGGAGGCGAAGAGTGGGATTATATCGGAATGAACAAGGGGTTTTGCTTGCAGGCACTTGAAGATATTATACTTCTTCATCGGTGTCATCGAACTTCGTCGTCGAAACCACGTCTATCGAGAGGACAATTAAAGGCAAACAAGAGGACACAATCAATGCAATGCAACAAATATGATGCATGCTCATGACATGCAATATGAGTGTCTTGGCCTAATGCAACTACAACCAAATGGATTTGGGTCATATTGAGCCAAAGGTTCAACCCAAATTCAAATTATGAATTCAAATAGTGCCTTATCATGTTTTTCACTAAACAGCAAGGTTAAGTTGTTTAAACATGCATGAAACCAGTCAGATGAATAGATTAGATTTTTTGATCATTTTTCATATATAATTTATTTGATTTGGAGCTACGGTTGATTTTATATGAATTTTAGAAGTTTAGGCAATTTTCTAGATTTTCTGATTTATTTTAAAACGGAAAATGATTTATTGTGTCGACATTAGGTCATCTTGACCTCGCAGGATCAACAGACGGTCCAAGTCAAACCTGACCGTGGGGTCCATGTGCGGTGACTAACAACTAACCTAGTTTAATTAGCACTAACCTAGGTTAGACTAACTAAGTTTTAAACCTAAACTAGATTAATTATCGGCGGGGCCCGCAAGTCGATGGGGAGGGAGAGTCAAAGCTGGCGGTGGGTCAAACCACGCCCGGTCTGGTCGTGATCGCGGCGTTTAGCCGGCGAGCAGCCAGCCGAAATGGTTTTGCCGTTCCGGCCACCAAATGGAGCGAAGGCATCTAGGTGAAGGGAGACGGAGCGGCTCTTGGTGGGTCGGTTGGGGTCGGGGTTGCGGAGTTGGCGCCGGCGGCGACCTAAGCGTCACGGAGTTCGGCCGAGGTCGAACCTGGCGCTAGGGACCGGCGAGTGCGTGGAGTGGGGTTCAGGCTCCTCGGGTGTGGTGAGGACGGTGGTGTGCTGGTCGAGCCACGTGGCGTGGGCACGCAGGCGACGTCTTGGCGGTGGCGGCAGTGCGGCCAGGCTTCGGTGCTTTTGCTTGTTCGAGGCGGAAGCGGAAAGGGAGGAAGGAAGAGGAGCTCCAGCGGGTGGAGTTGGTCTCAGCGAGCTCGGGGAAGCAGCGGCAAATCGGCGGCGGCCTCGGTGGCGGAAGGGAAGCGTCGGGCGGCGCCGGGCTCTTGGTCGCGTGAGGCAGCGGGAAGGCGAGGACCGCGAGCTCGAGGCGTGTCGGAGAGGCCTCGGATGGCTGCGCACGCGGCTGGTCGGCGGCAGAGGCTCCGTTCGGTCGCGGGAGGGAGAAGAGCGAGAGGATGGGGACGGAGGGAGACCGGGAGAGTGAGAGAGGGTCGAGGGCGCGTGGCGTCGCGGAGGAAGTCGGGCGAGAGGGCGAGGAGGTGGAAGCGGGAGGTGGGCGGCGCCGCCGCTCCCTGCCTACTGCCGGAGGAAGAACCAAGGGGGCGGTGGGCTGGGCCGTCTTTGGGCAGTTGGTGGCACCGGTAAATGGTTTGGAGGAGCTGGGCAGTAGGTTTCTCTCTCTTTTATTTTCTTTCTTTTGTTTTGATTTAGTAAAATACTAAACCATTTTATAAAATCCTGAAAATAATTATGTGGCTAGAACTAAAATATAACAAGCCACATAAATGTTCCAGAATTATTGGACATATATTAATTATATATAAAATATATATCCAATGCAATTAGTTATTGAATTAATTCAAAGGCCCAGAATAAATGTTTGATCCTCCAAAAATATTGGTTTGCATTTTACCTCATGCCAATATTTTTTCAGAATATTAGGAACATTTTCTTGGACCTTTGAGAAGATTT
>JAHHZJ010009156.1:0-45394 GCA_021437245.1 Aegilops speltoides
CCCACATGTGTCGAGATGCCGAAGTGCCATGTGAGAGAGCCACCACCCCATGATGGTGACTCCACCATATGTGACATTGAGAGCATTTCCTATGAGAGGATGAGTGTGACCACCACTAGCCCACATGAGGCATGCACACATCCTATGTGAGGTTGAGAACCACTTGAGTGACTCCACCAACCATATGGTGAGTGCATCCTTGAGGGTGAGTGAGCCACAACACTTAGAGAGTGAGGTGGTTGACCACGGCATGTGAGGCCACTATGTTTTCTAATGACTTAACCTCTACTCCTTGTGTGTTTTCTCCTTTGGTGCTAGGTCTCCTACATGACGACCGCCTACCATTGATGAGTCCATACCTCCTATGGAGGCAGCGATGGCCATGATGGGCGATGATGCACCCCCCATGGTTCCATCAAGATGAAGATGACAGCGGGCGATCTTCAACACCTCACCTACAACACATGGCGGCGCTCCAAAGGTAACATAGGTGATGGTGCTTCTCTTGTCCCACTAGTGGGCGCTCTTGACAATGATTGCTCCCATGATGATGACCCACCTATTACCATGCTTCATGCTAGTGAGACTTCTTCATGCCTTGACTTACCTATTTATGATGAATATGATGATGAGCATGTTGAGTTGCCTAGTTGTGATGCTATGCTCCATAGGATATCATGTGAAAATTCTTTGGTCACATCATGTTTGACAATCCATTGAACTTGTCATATGCTATGAGTGAGATCTCCCATATTGCATCCTACAATCTCAACATAGTAACTATGCATGCCCCATTAAAATCAATCCATTTGCACTTATGGCATAGATGGCGAGATGATGATCATTGGCTTTTGTTTTCATGTGATGATATTGCCATGCTTCCTTTACATGATTTGTGCAATTCATCTACTATGACATACCATGATCACATTGTTCGAATATGCATTGTTTTGGATGTTGTCAATATTCTCCATGTGATGTTACTCACGATGCTCATGAGGAGACCCCACAGTTTCCTCATACACATTAGGAGATCTTGATGCATTTCATACTTTGCATGATTCCCATGATAGTATGCACCATATGCATTCCATAAATAACAATGCTTTAGATATTGCTCATGATGCATTACATCCTTTGAGTCTCCATTATGCGATACATAATAACAAACCTCTCATGATGGATGACATGTTTCTATATCACGCATCTCATTTGTTTGAGCATTGGCTATTTTGTTCTAACCGACACATGCATGTGCACATCATGATGGATGATGTGTACATCTACCACACACACACAATTTTTCCTTTGTCTTTGTTTTGTGTAGGTACTCACGTATACTCGTCAACCTCTCAATCCCAAGAGTTGGCTTGCGAAGCTCTTGAGAGCAATGATGACTTGGGATCCCGTGGACTATACTTACCGTTCCCTTCGTTGCAGGACTATCGCATCTCTTTTACTTGGCTCTCTCTACGGCTATGGGCTATTACCACTTGTCACCTTCCTGCCCATACTATCGTGTTCACTTTGCATGTTATGCCTCTTTACATGACTTTGCCATGCAATTGTGACCCTTGCTTGCATTTACCATGATTCACCATTATGCTACTTCTATGTGTATTTGCATGCTTGGTGGAGATCCTTGTTGCTATTGCCATGTTTATCATGTGCCCCATACTATTGATGCTTGTTGTGTTGGGAGAGTCATGATGCCCCATTGTTAGTTACATATGGTCTCTGTAATACATTGATGATATTTTCTCATATCTTGCTTTCATGCTTGTGATATGTCATGTCCATTATTCATGCCCACTATTTGCACACACGCACATGCTTTCCATGATTCCTTCTAATATGTTGCATCTTACTTTTACTAGCTTGCTTGACTTGATCGCTCTGATTGCTTGCTATGTTGCATCACCCATGTTCCACTATTACTTGCTTTCTTGGGTTGATGACATATATGCTCATGCCTCTCACATGATATATCTTGATCATTGTCTCTTGTGTCCATTAGTTGCCTCTTTCATATCCACTTGTATTGAGTGCAACCATCCTATGCTTATCGATCTTAGAGACTTTGACACTTTACTTGTGATGCATGCTTGTTTGATTGAGCCTATTGCATTTGGTTGTTCTCGCATCATATGCCTCCATACTATGCAATACTCCCTTGTCATTTCTTATGATGAGCATGATACATACACTTGTTAGGTATCTTACCACACGAATGATTGGTTTTGCCATTTCGCTAACCTCATTTGTTTTTCCAAGTGTTTGTCATGTTCTTTCATTTTCAAGGATTTACAAGGCGGTACCACCACGAGACATATTGGTTATGTGAACGACATCATCCTTGAGAAACTCCTAAAGGTGACCTCCTTCTCTTTGAGCCATCCTCAAATACGCATATTGGATGGGTCACCCTTTCATTGTTGTTTCCTTCTTGTTGTCTACATGTTACATCTATTGGATGGAGGAGCAACATTGGAGATTGGCTCTATGGACCTTCACATTGAGGAGCGCTCGCACTTATTGGATGCACCTTCGGAACTCCACTCATGCCTCGATATCGAGCTTTGGTACACCAACACCTCCACATTTGTTGATTGTGCTCATACATGTCAT
This sequence comes from Aegilops speltoides, assembly GCA_021437245.1. NCBI lineage: Eukaryota > Viridiplantae > Streptophyta > Magnoliopsida > Poales > Poaceae > Aegilops > Aegilops speltoides. The sequence continues at coordinate 2,629 of JAHHZJ010009156.1, forward strand.
GCTCGATGGACATATCATACTTACCACAAGTTTGCACCTCATGCATGGATTGACTCACATTATGATTGCCTTGTTGCATCTTGTATTCCCATGTCATCCATGATATATGAGCTTGCGCATTTCCTTAGCAAATTTGTTATGATCTACCTTGAAGGCATATTCATACATCATGATCATATTGTCCATCATCAATTGCATGATAACATATACATATTGAGCATCCATTGCAATATTCATGCTATTGATAAACCGTCTCTCTATGACATCATTTTGCACCGTGGTTGCATTGATCATATTTACAACACATTTTTGTGCACAATGATTGCATTTCCTCCCATGAATGCTTTGCATCTCATTCTAGATCATCTTGATAAGTTTCATGCGCTTTGTCACAACCAATCTTGCATACGGACTCATTCTTACATGATGGACACTTTGTGTCGCTAACCATTGCATTTCGAGTGTTGCTTGTGTTTGCTCTTTTGCCGTCTATCACTCCGGCGACACCTTGGACTCATGGATTGCACCATTTCTTCAACCGTCCAACTACAAGTCCGTCTCGACAACCCGTTTCCATGGTGATGAGGATCACGATCTGAGTCGGATCTTTCCCAAGGGGATATGATGCGGAGCATCCGTTCATCCCCATGTACCTCAGACTACTCTCCAAGCCCCAAGAGGACATATGGCGAGACCTCGAACATCGCCATTGGACACAAGGTGAATTCACTCCTCTTGAACCATCACCTTCCACATGTGAGACATGGCTACTACCTCATGCATGGACCTTGCATACACTCGGGTACAACCAAGATGACCATGGAGAATCAAGGACCAAGGCCAAGCATGGAAGAGGAGAAGGAAGAAGCAATGGGTTGAAACTTATGCGAAAAACAGCGACGAATGATGTTCTTTGACTTTCAGGGCCAAAAAGTCCTACTTAAGGCCGTATTTGAGGGCACTCCGGGCCTACTGGCGCAAGCGGGGAGTATTTTCTGGATTATCGCGCTCGCCGCGAGCAGTTTGTGTACTTCTGGGTCCGACACGGACTCCGAATGACAAAATTATGACCGTTTGAGTGAACATCTCTCCATTCTATGGCAGTCCTTGAAAGTACTTCATTTTCTCGTGCGCTTTTTGCCTGATTGCCCCAAAATTTCTTGTCCTCTATAGAGGAGATATCGTTTCCACATATATATTGACCGATGCAAGGAATGCCCTTTTGTTCTTGGCTTTCACGCGCATGAGTTCTGACATGCCATCCGTGAAAACAAGGAGAATAAGGCATATAGCGCTGGATTTTCTTCAATTCTGACCAAATGAGATTGCGGATCATAGAGCATCTGCGAGAAAGATACGTTTGTCCCTACCGGGGGGCTAATGTCTATAAGCAACATAATCTCTCGAATTTCCTTCAAAGGAAGTGCCAATGGGTTGAAACTTGTCGAAAAACAATGACGAATGATGTTCTTTGACTTTCGGGGCCAAAAGTCTGCTTAAGGCGAATTTGAGGTACTCCGGGCCTCTGGCGCAAGCGGGAGTATTTTTTGGATTCGCGCGCTCGCTTGCGAGCAGTTTGAGTACTTATGGGTCCGACCACGGACTCGAATGACAAAATTATGACCGTTTTAGTGAACATCTGTCCATTCTATGGCGGTCCTTGAAAGTACTTCATTTTCTCGTGCGCTTTTTGCTGATTGCCCCAAAATTTCTTGTCCTCTATAGAGGAGATATCGTTTCCACATATATATTGACCGATGCAGGAATGCCCTTTTGTTCTTGGCTTTCACGCGCATGAGTTCTGACATGCCATCCGTGAAAACAAGGAGAATAAGGCATATAGCCGCTGGATTTTCTTCAATTCTGGCCAAATGAGATTGCCGGATCATAGAGCATCTGCGAGAAAATACGTTTGTCCCTACCGGGGGCTAATGTCTATAAGCAACATAATCTCTCGAATTTCCTTCAAAGGAAGTGCCAATGGGTTGAAACTTGTCGAAAAACAGCGACGAATGATGTTCTTTGACTTTCGGGGCCAAAAGTCTGCTTAAGGCTGAATTGAGGTACTCTCGGGCCTCTGGCGCAAGCGGGAGTATTTTTTGGATTAGCGCGCTGCGCGTGAGCAGTTTAGTACTTATGGGTCGACCACGGACTCGAATGACAAAATTATGACCGTTTTAGTGAACATCTGTCCATTCTATGGCGGTCCTTGAAAGTACTTCATTTTCTCGTGCGCTTTTTGCTGATTGCCCCAAAATTTCTTGTCCTCTATAGAGGAGATATCGTTTCCACATATATATTGACCGATGCAGGAATGCCCTTTTGTTCTTGGCTTTCCGCGCGCATGAGTTCTGACATGCCATCCGGTGAAAACAAGGAGAATAAGGCATATAGCCTTTGGATTTTCTTCAATTCTGCCAAATGAGATTGCGGATCATAGAGCATCTGCGAGAAAATGCGTTTGTCCCTACCGAGGGCTAATGTCTATAAGCAACATAATCTCTCGAATTTCCTTCAAAGGAAGTGCCAATGGGTTGAAACTTATGCGAAAAACAGCGACGAATGATGTTCTTTGACTTTCGGGGCCAAAAGTCCTGCTTAAGGCTGAATTTGAGGTACTCGGGCCTCTGGGCATAAGCGGGAGTATTTTTTGGATTCGCGCTCGCTTGTGAGCAGTTTGAGTACTTATGGGTCCGACACGGACTCGAATGACAAAATTATGACCGTTTTAGTGAACATCTGTCCATTCTATGGCGGTCCTTGAAAGTACTTCATTTTCTCGTGCGCTTTTTGCTGATTGCCCCAAAATTTCTTGTCCTCTATAGAGGAGATATCGTTTCCACATATATATTGACCGATGCAGGAATGCCCTTTTGTTCTTGGCTTTCGCGCGCATGAGTTTCTGACATGCCATCCGGTGAAAACAAGGAGAATAAGGCATATAGCCGCTGGATTTTCTTCAATTCTGGCCAAATGAGATTGCGGATCATAGAGCATCTGCGAGAAAGATACGTTTGTCCCTACCGAGGGGCTAATGTCTATAAGCAACATAATCTCTCGAATTTCCTTCAAAAGGAAGTGCCAATGGGTTGAAACTTGTGCGAAAAACAGCGACGAATGATGTTCTTTGACTTTCGGGGCCAAAAGTCCTGCTTAAGGCTGAATTTGAGGTACTCGGGCCTCTGGGCAAGCGGAGTATTTTTTGGATTCGCGCGCTCGCTCATGAGCAGTTTGAGTACTTATGGGTCCGACACGGACTCGAATGACAAAATTATGACCGTTTTAGTGAACATCTGTCCATTCTATGGCGGTCCTTGAAAGTACTTCATTTTCTCGTGCGCTTTTTGCTGATTGCCCCAAAATTTCTTGTCCTCTATAGAGGAGATATCGTTTCCACATATATATTGACCGATGCAGGAATGCCCTTTTGTTCTTGGCTTTCCGCGCATGAGTTCTGACATGCCATCCGTGAAAACAAGGAGAATAAGGCATATAGCCGCTGGATTTTCTTCAATTCTGGCCAAATGAGATTGCGGATCATAGAGCATCTGCGAGAAAGATACGTTTGTCCCTACCGAGGGGCTAATGTCTATAAGCAACATAATCTCTCAATTTCCTTCAAAGGAAGTGCCAATGGGTTGAAACTTTGCGAAAAACAGCGACGAATGATGTTCTTTGACTTTCGGGGCCAAAAGTCTGCTTAAGGCTGAATTTGAGGTACTCCAGGCCTCCTGGCGCAAGCGGGGAGTATTTTTTGGATTCACGCGCTCACTGCGAGCAGTTTGAGTACTTGTGGGTCCGACACGGACTCCGAATGACAAAATTATGACCGTTTTACTGAACATCTTTCCATTCGATGGCAGTCCTTGAAAGTACTTCATTTTCTCGTGCGCTTTTTGCTGATTGCCCCAAAATTTCTTGTCCTCTATAGAGGAGATATCGTTTCCACATATATATTGACCGATGCGGGAATGCCCTTTTGTTCTTGGCTTTCACGCGCATGAGTTCTGACATGCCATCCGTGAAAACAAGGAGAATAAGGCATATAGCGCTGGATTTTCTTCAATTCTGGCCAAATGAGATTGCCGGATCATAGAGCATCTCTGAGAAAGATACGTTTGTCCCTACCGAGGGGCTAATGTCTATAAGCAACATAATCTCTCGAATTTCCTTCAAAAGGAAGTGCCAATGGGTTGAAACTTGTGCGAAAAACAGCGACGAATGATGTTCTTTGACTTTCGGGGCCAAAAGTCCTGCTTAAGGCTGAATTTGAGGTACTCGGGCCTCTGGCGAAGCGGGGAGTATTTTTTGGATTCGCGCGCTTCTCATGAGCAGTTTGAGTACTTATGGGTCCGACACGGACTCGAATGACAAAATTATGACCGTTTTAGTGAACATCTGTCCATTCTATGGCGGTCCTTGAAAGTACTTCATTTTCTCGTGCGCTTTTTGCTGATTGCCCCAAAATTTCTTGTCCTCTATAGAGGAATATCGTTTCCACATATATATTGACCGATGCGGGAATGCCCTTTTGTTCTTGGCTTTCACGCGCATGAGTTCTGACATGCCATCCGTGAAAACAAGGAGAATAAGGCATATAGCGCTGGATTTTCTTCAATTCTGGCCAAATGAGATTGCCGGATCATAGAGCATCTGCGAGAAAATGCGTTTGTCCCTACCGGGGGCTAATGTCTATAAGCAACATAATCTCGAATTTCCTTCAAAGGAAGTGCCAATGGGTTGAAACTTGTGCGAAAACAGCGACGAATGATGTTCTTTGACTTTCAGGGCCAAAATCTCCTGCTTAAGGCTGAATTTGAGGGTACTCCGGGCCTCCTGGCGCAACCGTGGAGTATTTTTTGGATTCGCGCGCTGGTCGCGAGCAGTTCGAGTACTTATGGGTCCGAGATGGACTGCTAATGACAAAATTATGACCGTTTTAGTGAACATGTGTCCTTTCTATGGCAGTCCTTGAAAGTACTTCATTTTCTCGTGCGCTTTTTGCTTGGTTGCCCCAAAATTTCTTGTCCTCTATAGAGGAGATATTGTTTCCACATATATATTGACCGATGCAGGAATGCCCTTTTGTTCTTGGCTTTCCGCGCATGAGTTCTGACATGCCATCCGTGAAAACAAGGAGAATAAGGCATATAGCCGCTGGATTTTCTTCAATTCTGACCAAATGAGATTGCCGGATCATAGAGCATCTGCGAGAAAAATACGTTTGTCCCTACCGGGGGCTAATGTCTATAAGCAACATAATCTCTCGAATTTCCTTCAAAGGAAGTGCCAATGGGTTGAAACTTGTCGAAAAACAGCGACGAATGATGTTCTTTGACTTTCGGGGCCAAAAGTCCTGCTTAAGGCTGAATTTGAGGTACTCGGGCCTCTGGCGCAAGCGTGGAGTATTTTTTGGATTAGCATGCGCTCGCATGAGCAGTTTGAGTACTTATGGGTCCGACCACGGACTCGAATGACAAAATTATGACCGTTTTAGTGAACATCTGTCCATTCTATGGCGGTCCTTGAAAGTACTTCATTTTCTCGTGCGCTTTTTGCTGATTGCCCCAAAATTTCTTGTCCTCTATAGAGGAGATATCGTTTCCACATATATATTGACCGATGCAGGAATGCCCTTTTGTTCTTGGCTTTCCGCGCATGAGTTCTGACATGCCATCCGTGAAAACAAGGAGAATAAGGCATATAGCGCTGGATTTTCTTCAATTCTGGCCAAATGAGATTGCCGGATCATAGAGCATCTGCGAGAAAATACGTTTGTCCCTACCGAGGGGCTAATGTCTATAAGCAACATAATCTCTCGAATTTCCTTCAAAAGGAAGTGCCAATGGGTTGAAACTTGTCGAAAAACAAGCGACGAATGATGTTCTTTGACTTTCGGGGCCAAAAGTCTGCTTAAGGCTGAATTTGAGGTACTCGGGCCTCTGGCGGAAGCGTGGAGTATTTTTTGGATTCGCGCGCTCGTCGCGAGCAGTTTGAGTACTTATGGGTCCGACACGGACTCCGAATGACAAAATTATGACCGTTTTAGTGAACATCTGTCCATTCTATGGCGGTCCTTGAAAGTACTTCATTTTCTCGTGCGCTTTTTGCCTGATTGCCCCAAAATTTCTTGTCCTCTATAGAGGAGATATCGTTTCCACATATATATTGACCGATGCCAGGAATGCCCTTTTGTTCTTGGCTTTCACGCGCATGAGTTCTGACATGCCATCCGGTGAAAACAAGGAGAATAAGGCATATAGCCGCTGGATTTTCTTCAATTCTGACCAAATGAGATTGCGGATCATAGAGCATCTGCGAGAAAATACGTTTGTCCCTACCGGGGGCTAATGTCTATAAGCAACATAATCTCTCGAATTTCCTTCAAAGGAAGTGCCAATGGGTTGAAACTTGTCTGAAAAACAGCGACGAATGATGTTCTTTGACTTTCGGGGCCAAAAGTCTGCTTAAGGCTGAATTTGAGGGTACTCCGGGCCTCCTGGCGGAAGCGTGGAGTAGTTTTTGGATTCGCGCGCTCGCTGTGAGCAGTTTGAGTACTTACGGGTCCGACACGGACTCCGAATGACAAAATTATGACCGTTTTAGTGAACATCTGTCCATTCTATGGCAGTCCTTGAAAGTACTTCATTTTCTCGTGCGCTTTTTGCCTGATTGCCCCAAAATTTCTTGTCCTCTATAGAGGAGATATCGTTTCCACATATATATTGACCGATGCGGGAATGCCCTTTTGTTCTTGGCTTTCCGCGCATGAGTTCTGACATGCCATCCGTGAAAACAAGGAGAATAAGGCATATAGCGCTGGATTTTCTTCAATTCTGGCCAAATGAGATTGCGGATCATAGAGCATCTGCGAAAAAATACGTTTGTCCCTACCGGGGGCTAATGTCTATAAGCAACATAATCTCTCGAATTTCCTTCAAAGGAAGTGCCAATGGGTTCAGAAACTTGTCTGAAAAACAGCGACGAATGATGTTCTTTGACTTTCAGGGCCAAAAAGTCCTGCTTAAGGCTGAATTTGAGGGTACTCCGGGCCTCCTGGCAGAAGCGAGGAGTATTTTTTTGGATTCGCGCGCTCGCCGCGAGCAGTTTGAGTACTTATGGGTCCGACACGGACTCCGAATGACAAAATTATGACCGTTTTAGTGAACATCTGTCCATTCTATGGCAGTCCTTGAAAGTACTTCATTTTCTCGTGCGCTTTTGCTGATTGCCCCAAAATTTCTTGTCCTCTATAGAGGAATATCGTTTCCACATATATATTGACCGATGCAGGAATGCCCTTTTGTTCTTGGCTTTCCGCGCATGAGTTCTGACATGCCATCCGTGAAAACAAGGAGAATAAGGCATATAGCGCTGGATTTTCTTCAATTCTGGCCAAATGAGATTGCCGGATCATAGAGCATCTGCGAGAAAATACGTTTGTCCCTACCGAGGGCTAATGTCTATAAGCAACATAATCTCTCGAATTTCCTTCAAAGGAAGTGCCAATGGGTTGAAACTTGTCGAAAAACAATGACGAATGATGTTCTTTGACTTTCGGGGCCAAAAGTCCTGCTTAAGGCTGAATTTGAGGTACTCGGGCCTCTGGCGGCAAGCGTGGAGTATTTTTTGGATTCGCGCTCGCTGCGAGCAGTTTGAGTACTTATGGGTCCGACCACGGACTCGAATGACAAAATTATGACCGTTTTAGTGAACATCTGTCCATTCTATGGCGGTCCTTGAAAGTACTTCATTTTCTCGTCGCTTTTTGCTGATTGCCCCAAAATTTCTTGTCCTCTATAGAGGAGATATCGTTTCCACATATATATTGACCGATGCAGGAATGCCCTTTTGTTCTTGGCTTTCGCGCGCATGAGTTCTGACATGCCATCCGTGAAAACAAGGAGAATAAGGCATATAGCCGCTGGATTTTCTTCAATTCTGGCCAAATGAGATTGCGGATCATAGAGCATCTGCGAGAAAGATACGTTTGTCCCTACCGAGGGCTAATGTCTATAAGCAACATAATCTCTCGAATTTCCTTCAAAAGGAAGTGCCAATGGGTTGAAACTTGTCGAAAAACAATGACGAATGATGTTCTTTGACTTTCGGGGCCAAAAGTCTGCTTAAGGCTGAATTTGAGGTACTCGGGCCTCTGGCGCAAGCGTGGAGTATTTTTTGGATTCGCGCTCTCGCCGCGAGCAGTTTGAGTACTTATGGGTCCGACACGGACTCCGAATGACAAAATTATGACCGTTTTAGTGAACATCTGTCCATTCTATGGCGGTCCTTGAAAGTACTTCATTTTCTCGTGCGCTTTTGCTGATTGCCCCAAAATTTCTTGTCCTCTATAGAGGAGATATCGTTTCCACATATATATTGACCGATGCGGGAATGCCCTTTTGTTCTTGGCTTTCACGCGCATGAGTTCTGACATGCCATCCGTGAAAACAAGGAGAATAAGGCATATAGCGCTGGATTTTCTTCAATTCTGGCCAAATGAGATTGCCGGATCATAGAGCATCTGCGAGAAAGATGCGTTTGTCCCTACCGGGGGCTAATGTCTATAAGCAACATAATCTCTCGAATTTCCTTCAAAAGGAAGTGCCAATGGGTTCGGAAACTTGTCTGAAAAACAGCGACGAATGATGTTCTTTGACTTTCAGGGCCAAAAGTCCTGCTTAAGGCTGAATTTGAGGGTACTCGGGCCTCCTGGCGCAAGCGTGGAGTATTTGTTGGATTCGCGCGCTCGCCATGAGCAGTTTGAGTACTTATGGGTCCGACCACGGACTCGAATGACAAAATTATGACCGTTTTAGTGAACATCTGTCCATTCTATGGCGGTCCTTGAAAGTACTTCATTTTCTCGTCGCTTTTTGCTGATTGCCCCAAAATTTCTTGTCCTCTATAGAGGAATATCGTTTCCACATATATATTGACCGATGCAGGAATGCCCTTTTGTTCTTGGCTTTCCGCGCATGAGTTCTGACATGCCATCCGTGAAAACAAGGAGAATAAGGCATATAGCGCTGGATTTTCTTCAATTCTGACCAAATGAGATTGCGGATCATAGAGCATCTGCGAGAAAGATACGTTTGTCCCTACCGAGGGGCTAATGTCTATAAGCAACATAATCTCTCAATTTCCTTCAAAGGAAGTGCCAATGGGTTGAAACTTGTGCGAAAAACAGCGACGAATGATGTTCTTTGACTTTCAGGGCCAAAAATCCTGCTTAAGGCTGAATTTGAGGGTACTCCGGGCCTCCTGGCGCAAGCGGGGAGTATTTTTTGGATTCGCGCGCTTGCCACGAGCAGTTTGAGTACTTATGGGTCCGACACGGACTCCGAATGACAAAATTATGACCGTTTTAGTGAACATCTGTCCATTCTATGGCAGTCCTTGAAAGTACTTCATTTTCTCGTGCGCTTTTTGCCTGATTGCCCCAAAATTTCTTGTCCTCTATAGAGGAGATATCGTTTCCACATATATATTGACCGATGCGAGGAATGCCCTTTTGTTCTTGGCTTTCCGCGCATGAGTTCTGACATGCCATCCGTGAAAACAAGGAGAATAAGGCATATAGCGCTGGATTTTCTTCAATTCTGGCCAAATGAGATTGCGGATCATAGAGCATCTGCGAAAAGATACGTTTGTCCCTACCGAGGGGCTAATGTCTATAAGCAACATAATCTCTCGAATTTCCTTCAAAGGAAGTGCCAATGGGTTGAAACTTGTCGAAAAACAGCGACGAATGATGTTCTTTGACTTTCGGGGCCAAAAGTCTGCTTAAGGCTGAATTTGAGGTACTCGGGCCTCTGGCGCAGCGGGGAGTATTTTTTGGATTCGCGCGCTTCGCGTGAGCAGTTTGAGTACTTATGGGTCCGACACGGACTCGAATGACAAAATTATGACCGTTTTAGTGAACATCTGTCCATTCTATGGCGGTCCTTGAAAGTACTTCATTTTCTCGTGCGCTTTTTGCTGATTGCCCCAAAATTTCTTGTCCTCTATAGAGGAGATATCGTTTCCACATATATATTGACCGATGCAGGAATGCCCTTTTGTTCTTGGCTTTCCGCGCATGAGTTCTGACATGCCATCCGTGAAAACAAGGAGAATAAGGCATATAGCCGCTGGATTTTCTTCAATTCTGACCAAATGAGATTGCCGGATCATAGAGCATCTGCGAAAATGCGTTTGTCCCTACCGGGGGCTAATGTCTATAAGCAACATAATCTCTCGAATTTCCTTCAAAAGGAAGTGCCAATGGGTTGAAACTTGTGCGAAAAACAGCGACGAATGATGTTCTTTGACTTTCGGGGCCAAAAGTCTGCTTAAGGCTGAATTTGAGGTACTCCGGGCCTCTGGCGCAAGCGCGGAGTATTTTTGGATTCAGGCGCTTCGCATGAGCAGTTTGAGTACTTATGGGTCCGACACGGACTCGAATGACAAAATTATGACCGTTTTAGTGAACATCTGTCCATTCTATGGCGGTCCTTGAAAGTACTTCATTTTCTCGTGCGCTTTTTGCTGATTGCCCCAAAATTTCTTGTCCTCTATAGAGGAATATCGTTTCCACATATATATTGACCGATGCAGGAATGCCCTTTTGTTCTTGGCTTTCCGCGCGCATGAGTTCTGACATGCCATCCGTGAAAACAAGGAGAATAAGGCATATAGCGCTGGATTTTCTTCAATTCTGGCCAAATGAGATTGCCGGATCATAGAGCATCTGCGAGAAAATACGTTTGTCCCTACCAGGAGGCTAATGTCTATAAGCAACATAATCTCTCAATTTCCTTCAAAAGGAAGTGCCAATGGGTTGAAACTTGTGCGAAAAACAGCGACGAATGATGTTCTTTGACTTCGGGGCCAAAAGTCTGCTTAAGGCTGAATTTGAGGTACTCCGGGCCTCTGGCGCAAGCGCGGAGTATTTTTGGATTGCGCGCTCGCTCGCTTGTGAGCAGTTTGAGTACTTATGGGTCCGACACGGACTCGAATGACAAAATTATGACCGTTTTAGTGAACATCTGTCCATTCTATGGCGGTCCTTGAAAGTACTTCATTTTCTCGTGCGCTTTTGCTGATTGCCCCAAAATTTCTTGTCCTCTATAGAGGAGATATCGTTTCCACATATATATTGACCGATGCGGGAATGCCCTTTTGTTCTTGGCTTTCGCGCATGAGTTCTGACATGCCATCCGTGAAAACAAGGAGAATAAGGCATATAGCCGCTGGATTTTCTTCAATTCTGGCCAAATGAGATTGCCGGATCATAGAGCATCTGCGAGAAAATACGTTTGTCCCTACCGGGGCTAATGTCTATAAGCAACATAATCTCTCGAATTTCCTTCAAAGGAAGTGCCAATGGGTTGAAACTTGTTCGAAAAACAGCGACGAATGATGTTCTTTGACTTTCGGGGCCAAAAAGTCCTGCTTAAGGCTGAATTTGAGGGTACTCGGGCCTCCTGGCGCAAGCGTGGAGTATTTTTTGGATTCGCGCGCTCGCATGCGAGCAGTTTGAGTACTTATGGGTCCGACACGGACTCGAATGACAAAATTATGACCGTTTTAGTGAACATCTGTCCATTCTATGGCAGTCCTTGAAAGTACTTCATTTTCTCGTGCGCTTTTTGCCTGATTGCCCCAAAATTTCTTGTCCTCTATAGAGGAATATCGTTTCCACATATATATTGACCGATGCAGGAATGCCCTTTTGTTCTTGGCTTTCCGCGCATGAGTTCTGACATGCCATCCGTGAAAACAAGGAGAATAAGGCATATAGCGCTGGATTTTCTTCAATTCTGACCAAATGAGATTGCCGGATCATAGAGCATCTGCGAGAAAATACGTTTGTCCCTACCGGGGGCTAATGTCTATAAGCAACATAATCTCTCGAATTTCCTTCAAAGGAAGTGCCAATGGGTTGAAACTTGTGCGAAAAACAGCGACGAATGATGTTCTTTGACTTTCGGGGCCAAAAGTCACCTTAAGGCTGAATTTGAGGGTACTCGGGCCTCTGGCGCAAGCGGGGAGTATTTTTTGGATTCGCGCGCTCGCCACGAGCAGTTTGAGTACTTATGGGTCCGACACGGACTCCGAATGACAAAATTATGACCGTTTTAGTGAACATCTGTCCATTCTATGGCAGTCCTTGAAAGTACTTCATTTTCTCGTGCGCTTTTTGCCTGATTGCCCCAAAATTTCTTGTCCTCTATAGAGGAGATATCGTTTCCACATATATATTGACCGATGCCAGGAATGCCCTTTTGTTCTTGGCTTTCCGCGCATGAGTTCTGACATGCCATCCGGTGAAAACAAGGAGAATAAGGCATATAGCGCTGGATTTTCTTCAATTCTGACCAAATGAGATTGCCGGATCATAGAGCATCTGCGAGAAAATCGTTTGTCCCTACCGGGGGCTAATGTCTATAAGCAACATAATCTCTCGAATTTCCTTCAAAGGAAGTGCCAATGGGTTGAAACTTGTCGAAAAACAGCGACGAATGATGTTCTTTGACTTTCGGGGCCAAAAGTCTGCTTAAGGCTGAATTTGAGGTACTCGGGCCTCTGGCGCAAGCGGGAGTATTTTTTGGATTAGCGTGCTCTTCGCGTGAGCAGTTTGAGTACTTATGGGTCCGACACGGACTCGAATGACAAAATTATGACCGTTTTAGTGAACATCTGTCCATTCTATGGCGGTCCTTGAAAGTACTTCATTTTCTCGTGCGCTTTTTGCTGATTGCCCCAAAATTTCTTGTCCTCTATAGAGGAGATATCGTTTCCACATATATATTGACCGATGCAGGAATGCCCTTTTGTTCTTGGCTTTCCGCGCATGAGTTCTGACATGCCATCCGTGAAAACAAGGAGAATAAGGCATATAGCCGCTGGATTTTCTTCAATTCTGACCAAATGAGATTGCCGGATCATAGAGCATCTGCGAGAAAGATACGTTTGTCCCTACCGAGGGCTAATGTCTATAAGCAACATAATCTCTCGAATTTCCTTCAAAAGGAAGTGCCAATGGGTTGAAACTTGTCGAAAAACAGCGACGAATGATGTTCTTTGACTTTCGGGGCCAAAAGTCTGCTTAAGGCTGAATTTGAGGTACTCGGGCCTCTGGCGCAAGCGGGGAGTATTTTTTGGATTAGCGCGCTCGCATGTGAGCAGTTTGAGTACTTATGGGTCCGACCACGGACTCGAATGACAAAATTATGACCGTTTTAGTGAACATCTGTCCATTCTATGGCGGTCCTTGAAAGTACTTCATTTTCTCGTGCGCTTTTTGCTGATTGCCCCAAAATTTCTTGTCCTCTATAGAGGAGATATCGTTTCCACATATATATTGACCGATGCAGGAATGCCCTTTTGTTCTTGGCTTTCCGCGCATGAGTTCTGACATGCCATCCGGTGAAAACAAGGAGAATAAGGCATATAGCCCGCTGGATTTTCTTCAATTCTGGCCAAATGAGATTGCGGATCATAGAGCATCTGCGAGAAAATCGTTTGTCCCTACCGGGGCTAATGTCTATAAGCAACATAATCTCTCGAATTTCCTTCAAAGGAAGTGCCAATGGGTTGAAACTTGTGCGAAAAACAGCGACGAATGATGTTCTTTGACTTTCGGGGCCAAAAGTCTGCTTAAGGCTGAATTTGAGGTACTCGGGCCTCTGGCGCAAGCGGGGAGTATTTTTTGGATTCGCGCGCTGCTTGCATGAGCAGTTTGAGTACTTATGGGTCCGACACGGACTCGAATGACAAAATTATGACCGTTTTAGTGAACATCTGTCCATTCTATGGCGGTCCTTGAAAGTACTTCATTTTCTCGTGCGCTTTTGCTGATTGCCCCAAAATTTCTTGTCCTCTATAGAGGAGATATCGTTTCCACATATATATTGACCGATGCGGGAATGCCCTTTTGTTCTTGGCTTTCGCGCGCATGAGTTCTGACATGCCATCCGGCGAAAACAAGGAGAATAAGGCATATAGCGCTGGATTTTCTTCAATTCTGGCCAAATGAGATTGCCGGATCATAGAGCATCTGCGAGAAAATACGTTTGTCCCTACCGGGGGCTAATGTCTATAAGCAACATAATCTCTCGAATTTCCTTCAAAAGGAAGTGCCAATGGGTTGAAACTTGTCAGAAAAACAGCGACGAATGATGTTCTTTGACTTTCAGGGGCAAAAAGTCCTGCTTAAGGCTGAATTTGACGGTACTCCGGGCCTCTGGCGCAAGCGTGGAGTATTTTTTGGATTAGCGCGCTCGCTTGTGAGCAGTTTGAGTACTTATGGGTCCGACCACGGACTCGAATGACAAAATTATGACCGTTTTAGTGAACATCTGTCCATTCTATGGCGGTCCTTGAAAGTACTTCATTTTCTCGTGCGCTTTTTGCTGATTGCCCCAAAATTTCTTGTCCTCTATAGAGGAGATATCGTTTCCACATATATATTGACCGATGCGGGAATGCCCTTTTGTTCTTGGCTTTCCGCGCGCATGAGTTCTGACATGCCATCCGTGAAAACAAGGAGAATAAGGCATATAGCCGCTGGATTTTCTTCAATTCTGGCCAAATGAGATTGCCGGATCATAGAGCATCTGCGAGAAAAATACGTTTGTCCCTACCGGGGCTAATGTCTATAAGCAACATAATCTCTCGAATTTCCTTCAAAGGAAGTGCCAATGGGTTGAAACTTGCGAAAAACAGCGACGAATGATGTTCTTTGACTTTCGGGGCCAAAAGTCTGCTTAAGGCTGAATTTGAGGTACTCCGGGCCTCTGGCGCAAGCGTGGAGTATTTTTTGGATTCGCGCGCTCGCATGAGCAGTTTGAGTACTTATGGGTCCGACCACGGACTCGAATGACAAAATTATGACCGTTTTAGTGAACATCTGTCCATTCTATGGCGGTCCTTGAAAGTACTTCATTTTCTCGTGCGCTTTTTGCTGATTGCCCCAAAATTTCTTGTCCTCTATAGAGGAGATATCGTTTCCACATATATATTGACCGATGCAGGAATGCCCTTTTGTTCTTGGCTTTCCGCGCATGAGTTCTGACATGCCATCCGTGAAAACAAGGAGAATAAGGCATATAGCGCTGGATTTTCTTCAATTCTGGCCAAATGAGATTGCCGGATCATAGAGCATCTGCGAGAAAAATACGTTTGTCCCTACCGAGGGGCTAATGTCTATAAGCAACATAATCTCTCGAATTTCCTTCAAAGGAAGTGCCAATGGGTTGAAACTTGTCGAAAAACAGCGACGAATGATGTTCTTTGACTTTCGGGGCCAAAAGTCTGCTTAAGGCTGAATTTGAGGTACTCCGGGCCTCTGGCGCAAGCGGGGAGTATTTTTGGATTCAGCGCGCTCGCCATGAGCAGTTTGAGTACTTATGGGTCCGACCACGGACTCGAATGACAAAATTATGACCGTTTTAGTGAACATCTCTCCATTCTATGGCGGTCCTTGAAAGTACTTCATTTTCTCGTGCGCTTTTTGCTGATTGCCCCAAAATTTCTTGTCCTCTATAGAGGAGATATCGTTTCCACATATATATTGACCGATGCGGGAATGCCCTTTTGTTCTTGGCTTTCCGCGCGCATGAGTTCTGACATGCCATCCGTGAAAACAAGGAGAATAAGGCATATAGCGCTGGATTTTCTTCAATTCTGGCCAAATGAGATTGCCGGATCATAGAGCATCTGCGAGAAAGGTACGTTTGTCCCTACCGGGGGCTAATGTCTATAAGCAACATAATCTCTCGAATTTCCTTCAAAGGAAGTGCCAATGGGTTGAAACTTGTCGAAAAACAGCGACGAATGATGTTCTTTGACTTTCGGGGCCAAAAGTCTGCTTAAGGCTGAATTTGAGGTACTCGGGCCTCTGGCGCAAGCAGCGGAGTATTTTTGGATTCGATTTGCGCTCGCTTGTGAGCAGTTTGAGTACTTATGGGTCCGACCACGGACTCGAATGACAAAATTATGACCGTTTTAGTGAACATCTGTCCATTCTATGGCGGTCCTTGAAAGTACTTCATTTTCTCGTGCGCTTTTTGCTGATTGCCCCAAAATTTCTTGTCCTCTATAGAGGAGATATCGTTTCCACATATATATTGACCGATGCAGGAATGCCCTTTTGTTCTTGGCTTTCCGCGCGCATGAGTTCTGACATGCCATCCGTGAAAACAAGGAGAATAAGGCATATAGCCGCTGGATTTTCTTCAATTCTGGCCAAATGAGATTGCCGGATCATAGAGCATCTGCGAGAAAATGCGTTTGTCCCTACCAGGGGCTAATGTCTATAAGCAACATAATCTCTCGAATTTCCTTCAAAGGAAGTGCCAATGGGTTGAAACTTGTGCGAAAAACAGCGACGAATGATGTTCTTTGACTTTCGGGGCCAAAAGTCTGCTTAAGGCTGAATTTGAGGGTACTCGGGCCTCCTGGCGCAAGCGTGGAGTATTTTTTGGATTAGCGCGCTCGCCACAAGCAGTTTGAGTACTGATGGGTCCAACACGTATTCCGAATGACAAAATTATGACCGTTTTAGTGAACATCGGTCCATTCTATGGCAGTCCTTGAAAGTACTTCATTTTCTCGTGCGCTTTTTGCTGATTGCCCCAAAATTTCTTGTCCTCTATAGAGGAATATCGTTTCCACATATATATTGACCGATGCGGGAATGCCCTTTTGTTCTTGGCTTTCCGCGCATGAGTTCTGACATGCCATCCGTGAAAACAAGGAGAATAAGGCATATAGCGCTGGATTTTCTTCAATTCTGGCCAAATGAGATTGCCGGATCATAGAGCATCTGCGAGAAAATACGTTTGTCCCTACCGAGGGCTAATGTCTATAAGCAACATAATCTCTCAATTTCCTTCAAAAGGAAGTGCCAATGGGTTGAAACTTGTGCGAAAAACAGCGACGAATGATGTTCTTTGACTTTCGGGGCCAAAAGTCTGCTTAAGGCTGAATTTGAGGTACTCCGGGCCTCTGGCGCAGCGTGGAGTATTTTTGGATTCAGCGCGCTGCGCTTGTGAGCAGTTTGAGTACTTATGGGTCCGACCACGGACTCGAATGACAAAATTATGACCGTTTTAGTGAACATCTGTCCATTCTATGGCGGTCCTTGAAAGTACTTCATTTTCTCGTGCGCTTTTGCTGATTGCCCCAAAATTTCTTGTCCTCTATAGAGGAGATATCGTTTCCACATATATATTGACCGATGCAGGAATGCCCTTTTGTTCTTGGCTTTCGCGCGCATGAGTTCTGACATGCCATCCGGCGAAAACAAGGAGAATAAGGCATATAGCCGCTGGATTTTCTTCAATTCTGACCAAATGAGATTGCCGGATCATAGAGCATCTGCGAGAAAGATACGTTTGTCCCTACCAGGGGCTAATGTCTATAAGCAACATAATCTCTCGAATTTCCTTCAAAAGGAAGTGCCAATGGGTTGAAACTTGTCGAAAAACAGCGACGAATGATGTTCTTTGACTTTCGGGGCCAAAAGTCCCTTAAGGCTGAATTTGAGGTACTCGGGCCTCTGGCGGAAGCGGGAGTATTTTTTGGATTAGCGCGCGCATGAGCAGTTTGAGTACTTATGGGTCGACCACGGACTCGAATGACAAAATTATGACCGTTTTAGTGAACATCTCTCCATTCTATGGCGGTCCTTGAAAGTACTTCATTTTCTCGTGCGCTTTTTGCTGATTGCCCCAAAATTTCTTGTCCTCTATAGAGGAGATATCGTTTCCACATATATATTGACCGATGCAGGGAATGCCCTTTTGTTCTTGGCTTTCACGCGATGAGTTATCGCATGCCATATGAAAACAAGGAGAATAAGGCATATAGCCGCTGGATTTTCTTCAATTTGGCAAAATGAGATTGCCGGATCATAGAGCATCTGCGAAAATCGTTTGTCCCTATGGGGCTAATGTCTATAAGAGGACATCAATACCATTGTGATGAGGACATCAATACCATTATTACACCCAGCCCATTATTGCTGCTATACATCTTGGACCAATTACTAGAGCTCGCGCGCGCCAACTAAATTACGGTACTTTCGTTTCTTGGTAATGATTCTAATGTTCATGAGAATATGATCTTGCCTAAATTGGATACATTTGTTTTGCTTACAAATGAAGGGCCTAGCTTGGAGAAGGATGAACATTGGAGCAAGAACAAGCATGGAGATGATGGCATGCGCAAGGGGACAGAACGGAGTTACAAGTGATGATTTCGGGACTTTGAAGCCACCATAATGAGTGCATGAAGCCTTGGACGAAATATACAAGATGCCACTTCATAAATTTCGTCCGGAGGCTATTCTAGGTCTTCGTCACCTTATTATTGGGCCAGGCCCATGTAATTTCGAAATACATTAGTATAGGCTATTTTTAGAGTCCGTATGTGTGGGGAAACAAGAGATAGGGTTAGTTTGGACCCCTCCACCAAGGGCCACGAAATTCACCCCTCTTCCTCCATATATACAGCCCTTAGGGCACCGTTTAGACTTTGGGTTTTGTTTAGATCAAAAGTTAGCCATAGCTGCAACCGCGTGCCGTTTGTGTTCAGCGACCGGACAAAGCGTCCAGAACCCCACCTTGATCAATAAAGCTTTCATCTTATATTCGCAATATCCAGTTGCAATCTCGGTTTCTTGCTTGTTCTTCGTTTGCTCGCGAAATAGACCCTCGTGGTCGGGTTGATCGTGCTCGGCGTGGTCAATAACCTCTCGGAGTTGGTTTAGCGATTGCTAAGTAGCGGCGTCCTCGCTGCGTTTCGTAGTCGGATCGTCAAAGTCGACTTCCACCAAAGCGAAATCCACCATCTCATCGAAAGGCGGGACACCTTTGCCTCTATCAAGTGGTATCAGATTTCCGGGTTGCTCGGTGAGATTTTACTGTTTTTCGTAGTTTAGATCGAGTCATTCTTCATACCTATAGTCCACGAAAAAGCCAAAAAAAATTAGGGTTAGTTCATCATATCCGAACCAATCGAGCCTTTGCATAATCTTTTACGTATTTGCGTTGTTGAATTTGCGGTTGCATCGTCGTGTCTAGTTCTTTGGTCTTAGAGTCTAGTCTTTTAGAGTTTGAGTTACGGTCATAAGTTGTCACGCCGCGCGCGCATCATCATCGCCCTGCCATCTACCACCGCTTATCGCCACGCTTGAATCCGTATCCATATACCACCACGCTGCCATATACCACCACCGTTGCCATATACCACCACCATATATCCACCACCAATCCGAGTTCCTTGCATATTAGATTTGTTTTGGGATCCATCTAATTTCCGATTCGTGTTTCCTTGTGCGAGTAGGTTTGATTCAGCAATCTTTTGCCGTCCGTAGAAGAGGTTGGTTTCAAAAAAAAAAAGTCAGGAAACCACCCTCCGTTTAGGCCCAAAATTTTCAAAAGCATGCGGGATAAAATTTTTTCTGGCTATCCTATTTTAGGTGTTTCTAAGCGTATTGAGCGATCGCCGTTATAGAAAGTTTTTTGACCCGTTTCGAGTTTTTGGGTCGGCGATCGAAAAAAAAAATTTGGTCGAAAAAATTTCGTGCCCATCTGTCGGTTTGACTGGGAAGAGTTTTGAGACACTTTCGCCATTATAGTGATTTTCGCAAAAAAAAAAAAAAAAGCAAAAAAAAAAAAAAAAAAAGCAAAAAAAAAAAAAAGCGAAAAAAAAAAATTTGAGTGTGCTTTTCCCTTGTTTTCGTGCAGCGCCGTGATTTTGTTAGTGTTCTAGGCTCGCGTCTCTATGCGGTCTAGCCTAGGACCAACCTGATACCGTCGTTGGCGTTTATTCAACTTTGCATCTCTGAATTGATTATTCTTGACCCTTTTTGCTACCATATTATAAGCCTTCCAGCTCCACATACATCTCGTCGTGCGTTTGATTCTCCACAATGTCGCTATAGCCAAGCTTTGAGAGTTTGACTTCTAGCGTTTGCGATCACCACCTCTTCTTTGGGTAGGCTGGTAGAATTTGAGATTTGCTTGGCGGTTTTGTGACCACACCACCACCACCACTTCCTAGTAGTCTGTAGGATCATATTCTTGTGTGTTTCTATTGCTGCTAACCATGGCAGGATCACAAGCCGATGAGACTGATTGGGAGAACTGACGAACAAACAGCTACATGATAAGTTTCAGCAAATGATGATTGGACAGGTGCAAGATGTGCTAAACAGATTTGTGAGGCCATGGAGAAGATAGATGGCATTGAGAAGGCGTTTGAAACAAAGCTTGATAGCAAGTTTGATGAATTGCTCGCGTTTTCCACAACCACCCCGGCTGCACCTATCGCACCTCTGCAGCGACAACAACTCGCCCCTTCGAATCGGTATGGGCGAGCTCGGCGTGTTCCTATTGAGCGAGGACAAAATTCTGGTGCGGCTGCTCTGCTTTGTTGGTGCTTCTTTGGCTCACTCTGCTGCTGCTTTGGTGCAGGGAGGATGATGAGTATGTGGGCGATTATGAGGATGAGGTTGATCAACATCGAACTCGTGCAACCACCAGCACCACAACCACCAGGTCGTCCACATGCAAATAATGGCAATGTTAGGGCTCCCCCTCAGTGCGAGATCATGACCATCTCCTAAACTGAAATTGAATATTCCACCATTTGAGGGTAGATATGTTCTGATATATATCTTACTTGGGAGTTAGAAACTGAACAACGATTTACATGTTTACAATATCACGAGGAGAGGCGTGTTCTGCTGCTTTGTTTGTGCTTTCACTAGCTTTGCATGTGTTTGGTGGTGCGAACATTGTAGATTATATCTGTTCCGCTACTTGGGCTGCTTTGAAAACTGCTATGCGTACTCGTTGGGTTCCACCATATTATCAGCGTGAATTACTTCAAAAATTGCAGCGCTTAAGACAAGGAAAAAATTCTGTAGAAGAATATTATCGGGAATTACAAAGCTGGCTTGATTAGATGTGGTATTGTTGAGGAGAATGAAGCTATGCTTGCACGTTTTACGGGTGGATTAAATAGAGATTCAGACCATTCTAGACTATAAGGATTATAATAATATCACTCGTTTATTCCATCTTGCTTGTAAAGCTGAGCGTGAAGTCTTGAGGATCGGCGAGGCATTGGCGGCGCACTAACTTTTCTGCAGGTCGACCTTCATCATGGACACCACGTGCATCATCTACTTCCTTTGCACCATCACCTCCTTGGTGCCACCTCCAACCGTGATACAAGAAAGCAGGCACAACCACCACTATCGCCAAGAGCACACTGCCGGGCCTGCACTGAGCTCTTCTTCTTCCATGGCGTCAGCAGGGCACACAAGTGATATTATTTGTCGTCGTTGTAAGGAAGAGGACATTTTCTTGAAGAATGCAAATCTCAGCGTGTGATGATTGCTCTTGAGGATGGTGGGTATGAGTCCGCTAGTGACTATGATGAGAGACTTTGGCTCTTATTACACATGAGGAACACGGTGGAGATGATTACGATCATGAGACACAATACATGGCTCTTGAAGATCTTGGCGGTATGAATGTTTAGTTGCTCAGCGTGTTTTGAGTGTCTGAGGTTACACAAAGTGAGCAAAATCAGAGGCATAATTTGTTCCATACAAAGGGAGTTGTGAAGGAGCGTTCTATTAGCGTCATCATAGATGGAGGGGCTGCAACAACTTGGCTAGCATGGAGATGGTGGGAAGCTATCTCTCACCACAAGACCACATCCACATCCTTACTACATCCAATGGTTCAACAACAGCGGCAAGGTTAAGGTAACACGTCTTGTTAGTGTGCATTTTAGTATCTCTACATATCTGATTATGTTGATTGTGATGTGGTACCTATGCAAGCATGTTCCTTGTTACTTGGTAGACCATGGCAATTTGATAAAATTCTGTACACCATGGTAGAAACAATCGGTATACTCTTGTTCATAAGGATAAAAATATTACTTTGCTTCCTATGACTCCTGAGTCCATTTTGAAAGATGATATTAATAGAGCTAATAAAGCAAAAGCAGGAGAAAATAAGAGTGAAAATCAGATTGTGGCAAAAGAATTTGAGCGACACATGAAGCCTAATAATAAACCATCTAGTGTTGCTTACGAAATTAAATTGAAAAGTGCATGTTTACTTGCCACCAAATCTGATATTGATGAGCTAGATTTTAGCAAATCTATTTGCTATGCTTTTGTGTGCAAAGAGGCATTATTTTCATTCGAGGGCGTGCCTTCCTCTTTGCCCCCTTTGTCACTAACATTTTGCGGGGAGTTCGTTGGCGTCTTTCCACAAGGCGTGCCACAGGATTACCACCTATTAGAGGATTGAGCATCAAATTGACTTAATTCGGTGCATCATTACCAACCGTGCACCATACCGTACCAATCCGGAGGAGGCGAAGGAGATTATCGTCAAGTACAGGAGCTGCTCGACAAAGGTTATATCTGTGAATCCCTTAGTCCTTGTCTTTGTTCCTATTATTCTAGTGCGAAAAAGGATGGTACGTCACGTATGTGTGTTGATTGTAGAGGCATCAATAATATTACTATTAGTTATCGTCACCCTATTCCTAGGCTAGATGATATGCTTGATGAATTGAGTGGCTCTACAATATTCTCCAAAGTTGATTTGCGTAGTGGATACCATCAAATTCGTATGAAATTGGGAGATGAATGGAAAACAACATTTAAAACTAAGTTTGGATTATATGAGTGGTTAGTCATGCCTTTTGGGTTAACTAATGCACCTAGTACTTTCATGAGATTAATGAGCGAAGTTTCGTGCTTTCATTGGACGATTTGTGGTAGTCTATTTTGATGATATCTTGATTTATAGCAAATCTTTGGAAGAACATTTGGAACATTCGTGCTGTTTTTAATGCTCTCGTGATGCGTTTGTTTGGTAACCTTGGGAAGTGCACCTTTTGCACCGACCGAGTATCTTTTCTTGGCTATGTTGTTACTCCACGAGGGAATTGAAGTTGATAAAGCCAAGATTGAAGCTATTGAGAGTTGGCGCAGCCCAAAGCAGTCACACAAGTGAGGAGTTTCCTTGGCCTCGCTGGTTTCTATAGGCGTTTTGTGAGAGATTTCAGCACCATTGCTGCACCTCTCAATGAGCTTACAAAGAAGGATGTGCCTTTTGTTTGGGGTACCGCATACGGGAAGAAGCCTTCACGGTATTGAAAGCTAAGTTGACACATGCTCCTTTACTCCAACTTCTGATTTTAATAAGACTTTTGAGCTTGAATGTGATGCTAGTGGAATTGGATTAGGAGGTGTGTTATTACAAGATGGCAAACCTGTTGCATACTTTTACGAAAAATTGAGTGGGCCTAGTCTGAATTACTCTACTTATGATAAAGAATTATATGCTCTTGTTAGGACTTTAGAAACATGGCAACATTATTTATGGCCCAAAGAATTTGTTATACATTACGATCATGAATCTTTGAAACATATTAAAAGTCAAGCTAAACTGAATCGTAGACATGCTAAATGGGTTGAATTCATTGAGACTTTCCTTATGTCATTAAACACAAGAAGGGTAAAGAAAATGTTATTCTTGATGCATTGTCTAAATCGCTATACTATGCTTTCACAACTTGACTTCAAAATATTTGGTTTGGAGACCATCAAAGATCAATATGTGCATGATGCTGATTTTAAAGATGTATTGCAGAATTGTAAGAAGGAAGAACATGGAACAAGTTTGTCGTTAATGATGGATTTGTGTTCGTGCTAACAAGCTATGCATTCAGCTAGCTCCGTTAGTCTTTTGTTGTTGCGGAGGCGCATGGAGGAGGACTAATGGGACACTTTGGCGTGAAGAAGGCGGAGGGCGTACTTGCTACACATTTCTTTTGGCCAAAGATGAGGCGGGATGTTGGCGTTTTATTGCTCATTTGCACTACATGTCAAAAAGCTAAGTCACGACTCAATCCTCATGGTTTATATATGCCTTTGCACTGTACCTAGTGTTCCTTGGGAGGATATATCTATGGACTTTGTTTTAGGTTTACCTAGAACAAAGAAGGGAGGATAACATATTTGTTGTCGTGGATAGATTCTCGAAAATGGCACACTTTATACCATGTCATAAAAGCGATGATCTTTGTCAATGTTGCTGATTTGTTCTTTCGTGAAATTATTAAGCTTGCATGGTGTGCCAAATACTATTGTTTCAGATCGTGATACTAAATTTCTTAGCCACTTTTGGAGATGTTTATGGGCTAAGTTGGGGACTAAACTGCTTTTTAGTACTACTTGTCACCCCAAAGCTGATGGACAAAGCTGAAGTAGTCAATAGAACATTGTCTACTATGCTTAGGGCTGTTCTAAAGAAAATAAGAAAATGTGGGAGGAATGCTTGCCTCATATTGAATTTGCTTATAATCGTTCATTGCATTCTACTACTAAGATGTGCCCTTTTGAAGTTGTGTATGGTTTCCTACCTCGTGCACCTATTGATTTGTTGCCTCTTCCATCTTGGAGAAGGTTAATTTTGATGCTAAAAAGCGTGCTGAATTGATTTTAAAAATGCATGAGTTAACTAAGGAAAACATTGGCGTATGAATGCTAAATATAAACTTCTTTGGAGATAAGGGTAGAAAACATGTTGTGTTTGCACTGGAGATCTTGTTTGGTTACATTTGCGTGAGATAGATTTCTGATTTGCGCAAATCAAAGCTAATACCACGTCTGCTGGTCCCTTTAAGGTGTTGGAGAAAGTAAATGATAATGCATATAAACTTGAGCTGCTGCAGATTTTGGGGTTAGTCCACTTTTAACATTGCAGATTTGAAGCCATATTTGGGTGAGGAAGATGAACTTCCGTCGAGGGCGACTTCATTTCAAGAAGGGAGGATGATGAGGACATCAATACCATTGTTACACCCACAGCCCTGCTGCTATACATCTTGGACCAATTACTAGAGCTCGCATGCGCCAACTAAATTACGGTACTTTCGTTTCTTGGTAATGATTCTAATGTTCATGAGAATATGATCTTTGCCTAAATTGGATACATTTGTTTTGCTTACAAATGAAGGGCCTAGCTTGGAGAAGGATGAACATTGGAGCAAGAACAAGCATGGAGATGATGGCATGCGCAAGAGGGACAGAATGGAGTTACAAGTGATGATTTCAGGACTTTGAAGCCACCATAATGAGTGCATGAAGCCTTGGACGAAATATACAAGATGCCACTTCATAAATTTCGTCCAGAGGCTATTCTAGGTCTTTGCGTCACCTTATTATTGGGCAGGCCCATGTAATTTCGAAATACATTAGTATAGGCTATTTTTAGAGTCCGTATGTGTGGGGAAACAAGAGATAGGGTTAGTTTGGACCCCTCCACCAAGGGCCACGAAATTCACCCCTCTTCCTCCATATATACAGCCCTTAGGGCACCGTTTAGACTTTGGGTTTTGTTTAGATCAAAAGTTCGCCATAGCTGCAACCGCGTGCCGTTTGTGTTCAGCGACCGGACAAAGCGTCACAGAACCCCACCTTGATCAATAAAGCTTTCATCTTATATTCGCAATATCCAGTTGCAATCTCGGTTTCTTGCTTGTTCTTCGTTTGCTCGCGAAATAGACCCTCGTGGTCGGAGTTGATCGTGCTCGGCGTGGTCAATAACCTCTCGGAGTTGGTTTAGCGATTGCTAAAGCGCGGCGTCCTCGCTGCGCTTCGTAGTCGGATCGTCAAAGTCGACTTCCCAAAGCGAAATCCACCATCTCATCGAAAGGCGGGACACCTTTGCCTCTAGGACACCCATTCTATGGCGGTTGCCTACTTATCTTTTGACGATTGCCCCAAAATTTCTTGTCCTCTATAGAGGAGATATCGTTTCCACATATATATTGACCGATGCGGGAATGCCCTTTTGTTCTTGGCTTTCATCTTATGTGAGTTCTGACATGCCATCGGCGAAAACAAGGAGAATAAGGCATATAGCGCTGGATTTTCTTCAATTTGGCCAAATGAGATTGCCGGATCATAGAGCATCTGCGAGAAAAATACGTTTGTCCCTACCGAGAGGCTAATGTCTATAAGCAACATAATCTCTCGAATTTCCTTCAAAAGGAAGTGCCAATGGGTTGAAACTTGTGCGAAAAAGCAATGACGAATGATGTTCTTTGACTTCGAGGCCAAAAAGTCCTGCTTAAGGCTGAATTTGAGGTACTCGGGCCTCTGGCGGAAGCGTGGAGTATTTTTTGGATTAGCGCGCGCTTGCGTGAGCAGTTTAGTACTTATGGGTCCGACCACGGACTCGAATGACAAAATTATGACCGTTTTAG
Organism: Aegilops speltoides; assembly: GCA_021437245.1. Taxonomy (NCBI): domain Eukaryota; kingdom Viridiplantae; phylum Streptophyta; class Magnoliopsida; order Poales; family Poaceae; genus Aegilops; species Aegilops speltoides. The sequence goes on from JAHHZJ010009156.1 coordinate 28,930, forward strand.
TGAACATCTCTCCATTCTATGGCGGTCCTTGAAAGTACTTCATTTTCTCGTGCGCTTTTTGCTGATTGCCCCAAAATTTCTTGTCCTCTATAGAGGAGATATCGTTTCCACATATATATTGACCGATGCAGGAATGCCCTTTTGTTCTTGGCTTTCCGCGCATGAGTTCTGACATGCCATCCGTGAAAACAAGGAGAATAAGGCATATAGCGCTGGATTTTCTTCAATTCTGGCCAAATGAGATTGCGGATCATAGAGCATCTGCGAGAAAATACGTTTGTCCCTACCGAGGGGGCTAATGTCTATAAGCAACATAATCTCTCAATTTCCTTCAAAAGGAAGTGCCAATGGGTTGAAACTTGTGCGAAAAACAGCGACGAATGATGTTCTTTGACTTTCGGGGCCAAAAGTCTGCTTAAGGCTGAATTTGAGGTACTCGGGCCTCTGGCGCAAGCGGGGAGTATTTTTGGATTCAGCGCGCGCGCATGAGCAGTTTGAGTACTTATGGGTCCGACACGGACTCGAATGACAAAATTATGACCGTTTTAGTGAACATCTGTCCATTCTATGGCGGTCCTTGAAAGTACTTCATTTTCTCGTCGCTTTTTGCTGATTGCCCCAAAATTTCTTGTCCTCTATAGAGGAGATATCGTTTCCACATATATATTGACCGATGCAGGAATGCCCTTTTGTTCTTGGCTTTCGCGCATGAGTTCTGACATGCCATCCGGTGAAAACAAGGAGAATAAGGCATATAGCGCTGGATTTTCTTCAATTCTGGCCAAATGAGATTGCGGATCATAGAGCATCTGCGAGAAGATGCGTTTGTCCCTACCGAGGGGCTAATGTCTATAAGCAACATAATCTCTCGAATTTCCTTCAAAGGAAGTGCCAATGGGTTGAAACTTGTGCGAAAAACAGCGACGAATGATGTTCTTTGACTTTCGGGGCCAAAAGTCCTGCTTAAGGCTGAATTTGAGGTACTCGGGCCTCTGGCGGAAGCATGGAGTATTTTTTGGATTCAGCGCGCTCGCCGTGAGCAGTTTAGTACTTATGGGTCCGACCACGGACTCGAATGACAAAATTATGACCGTTTTAGTGAACATCTGTCCATTCTATGGCGGTCCTTGAAAGTACTTCATTTTCTCGTCGCTTTTGCTGATTGCCCCAAAATTTCTTGTCCTCTATAGAGGAGATATCGTTTCCACATATATATTGACCGATGCAGGAATGCCCTTTTGTTCTTGGCTTTCCGCGCATGAGTTCTGACATGCCATCCGTGAAAACAAGGAGAATAAGGCATATAGCGCTGGATTTTCTTCAATTCTGGCCAAATGAGATTGCCGGATCATAGAGCATCTGCGAAAATACGTTTGTCCCTACCGGGGGCTAATGTCTATAAGCAACATAATCTCTCGAATTTCCTTCAAAGGAAGTGCCAATGGGTTGAAACTTGTCTGAAAAACAGCGACGAATGATGTTCTTTGACTTTCAGGGCCAAAAAGTCCTGCTTAAGGCTGAATTTGAGGGTACTCCGGGCCTCCTGGCGCAAGCGTGGAGTATTTTTTGGATTCGCGCGCTTGCTGCGAGCAGTTTGAGTACTTATGGGTCCGACACGGACTCCGAATGACAAAATTATGACCGTTTTAGTGAACATCTGTCCATTCTATGGCAGTCCTTGAAAGTACTTCATTTTCTCGTGCGCTTTTTGCCTGATTGCCCCAAAATTTCTTGTCCTCTATAGAGGAGATATCGTTTCCACATATATATTGACCGATGCCAGGAATGCCCTTTTGTTCTTGGCTTTCGCGCGCATGAGTTCTGACATGCCATCCGTGAAAACAAGGAGAATAAGGCATATAGCGCTGGATTTTCTTCAATTCTGCCAAATGAGATTGCCGGATCATAGAGCATCTGCGAGAAAATACGTTTGTCCCTACCGAGGGGCTAATGTCTATAAGCAACATAATCTCTCGAATTTCCTTCAAAGGAAGTGCCAATGGGTTGAAACTTGTCGAAAAACAGCGACGAATGATGTTCTTTGACTTTCGGGGCCAAAAGTCTGCTTAAGGCTGAATTTGAGGTACTCGGGCCTCTGGCGCAAGCGGGAGTATTTTTTGGATTCGCGCTTCTTGTGAGCAGTTTGAGTACTTATGGGTCCGACCACGGACTCGAATGACAAAATTATGACCGTTTTAGTGAACATCTCTCCATTCTATGGCGGTCCTTGAAAGTACTTCATTTTCTCGTGCGCTTTTTGCTGATTGCCCCAAAATTTCTTGTCCTCTATAGAGGAGATATCGTTTCCACATATATATTGACCGATGCAGGAATGCCCTTTTGTTCTTGGCTTTCGCGCGCATGAGTTCTGACATGCCATCCGTGAAAACAAGGAGAATAAGGCATATAGCCGCTGGATTTTCTTCAATTCTGGCCAAATGAGATTGCCGGATCATAGAGCATCTGCGAGAAAATACGTTTGTCCCTACCGAGGGCTAATGTCTATAAGCAACATAATCTCTCGAATTTCCTTCAAAGGAAGTGCCAATGGGTTGAAACTTGTCGAAAAACAGCGACGAATGATGTTCTTTGACTTTCGGGGCCAAAAGTCTGCTTAAGGCTGAATTTGAGGTACTCGGGCCTCTGGCGCAAGCGGGAGTATTTTTGGATTCGGCGCTTCATGCGTGAGCAGTTTGAGTACTTATGGGTCCGACCACGGACTCGAATGACAAAATTATGACCGTTTTAGTGAACATCTGTCCATTCTATGGCGGTCCTTGAAAGTACTTCATTTTCTCGTGCGCTTTTTGCTGATTGCCCCAAAATTTCTTGTCCTCTATAGAGGAGATATCGTTTCCACATATATATTGACCGATGCAGGAATGCCCTTTTGTTCTTGGCTTTCCGCGCATGAGTTCTGACATGCCATCCGTGAAAACAAGGAGAATAAGGCATATAGCCGCTGGATTTTCTTCAATTCTGGCCAAATGAGATTGCGGATCATAGAGCATCTGCGAGAAAATACGTTTGTCCCTACCGGGGGCTAATGTCTATAAGCAACATAATCTCTCGAATTTCCTTCAAAGGAAGTGCCAATGGGTTGAAACTTGTGCGAAAAACAGCGACGAATGATGTTCTTTGACTTTCGGGGCCAAAAGTCCTGCTTAAGGCTGAATTTGAGGTACTCGGGCCTCTGGCGCAAGCGTGGAGTATTTTTTGGATTCGGCGTGCTCGCTTGCGAGCAGTTTGAGTACTTATGGGTCCGACCACGGACTCGAATGACAAAATTATGACCGTTTTAGTGAACATCTGTCCATTCTATGGCGGTCCTTGAAAGTACTTCATTTTCTCGTGCGCTTTTTGCTGATTGCCCCAAAATTTCTTGTCCTCTATAGAGGAGATATCGTTTCCACATATATATTGACCGATGCGGGAATGCCCTTTTGTTCTTGGCTTTCGCGCGCATGAGTTCTGACATGCCATCCGGCGAAAACAAGGAGAATAAGGCATATAGCCGCTGGATTTTCTTCAATTCTGGCCAAATGAGATTGCCGGATCATAGAGCATCTGCGAGAAAGATGCGTTTGTCCCTACCGAGGGCTAATGTCTATAAGCAACATAATCTCTCAATTTCCTTCAAAAGGAAGTGCCAATGGGTTGAAACTTGTCGAAAAACAGCGACGAATGATGTTCTTTGACTTTCGGGGCCAAAAGTCCTGCTTAAGGCTGAATTTGAGGTACTCGGGCCTCTGGCGCAAGCATGGAGTATTTTTGGATTAGCGCGCTTCGCGCGAGCAGTTTAGTACTTATGGGTCCGACCACGGACTCGAATGACAAAATTATGACCGTTTTAGTGAACATCTCTCCATTCTATGGCGGTCCTTGAAAGTACTTCATTTTCTCGTGCGCTTTTTGCTGATTGCCCCAAAATTTCTTGTCCTCTATAGAGGAGATATCGTTTCCACATATATATTGACCGATGCGGGAATGCCCTTTTGTTCTTGGCTTTCCGCGCATGAGTTCTGACATGCCATCCGTGAAAACAAGGAGAATAAGGCATATAGCCGCTGGATTTTCTTCAATTCTGGCCAAATGAGATTGCGGATCATAGAGCATCTGCGAGAAAATACGTTTGTCCCTACCGGGGGGCTAATGTCTATAAGCAACATAATCTCTCGAATTTCCTTCAAAAGGAAGTGCCAATGGGTTCAGAAACTTGTCTGAAAAACAGCGACGAATGATGTTCTTTGACTTTCAGGGCCAAAAAGTCCTGCTTAAGGCTGAATTTGAGGGTACTCCGGGCCTCCTGGCGGAAGCATGGAGTATTTTTTGGATTCGCGCGCTCGCTGCGAGCAGTTTGAGTACTTATGGGTCCGACACGGACTCCGAATGACAAAATTATGACCGTTTTAGTGAACATCTGTCCTTTCTATGGCAGTCCTTGAAAGTACTTCATTTTCTCGTGCGCTTTTTGCCTGATTGCCCCAAAATTTCTTGTCCTCTATAGAGGAGATATCGTTTCCACATATATATTGACCGATGCCAGGAATGCCCTTTTGTTCTTGGCTTTCCGCGCGCATGAGTTCTGACATGCCATCCGCGAAAACAAGGAGAATAAGGCATATAGCGCTGGATTTTCTTCAATTCTGGCCAAATGAGATTGCCGGATCATAGAGCATCTGCGAGAAAATACGTTTGTCCCTACCGAGGGCTAATGTCTATAAGCAACATAATCTCTCGAATTTCCTTCAAAAGGAAGTGCCAATGGGTTGAAACTTGTCGAAAAACAGCGACGAATGATGTTCTTTGACTTTCGGGGCCAAAAGTCCTGCTTAAGGCTGAATTTGAGGTACTCGGGCCTCTGGCGAAGCGTGGAGTATTTTTTGGATTCGCGCGCTTCGCATGAGCAGTTTAGTACTTATGGGTCCGACACGGACTCGAATGACAAAATTATGACCGTTTTAGTGAACATCTGTCCATTCTATGGCGGTCCTTGAAAGTACTTCATTTTCTCGTGCGCTTTTTTTGCTGATTGCCCCAAAATTTCTTGTCCTCTATAGAGGAGATATCGTTTCCACATATATATTGACCGATGCAGGAATGCCCTTTTGTTCTTGGCTTTCCGCAGCATGAGTTCTGACATGCCATCCGTGAAAACAAGGAGAATAAGGCATATAGCCGCTGGATTTTCTTCAATTCTGGCCAAATGAGATTGCGGATCATAGAGCATCTGCGAGAAAATGCGTTTGTCCCTACCGAGGGGCTAATGTCTATAAGCAACATAATCTCTCGAATTTCCTTCAAAGGAAGTGCCAATGGGTTGAAACTTGTCGAAAAACAGCGACGAATGATGTTCTTTGACTTTCGGGGCCAAAAGTCTGCTTAAGGCTGAATTTGAGGTACTCGGGCCTCTGGCGGAAGCGTGGAGTATTTTTGGATTCAGCGCGCTTCGCCTTGAGCAGTTTAGTACTTATGGGTCCGACCACGGACTCGAATGACAAAATTATGACCGTTTTAGTGAACATCTCTCCATTCTATGGCGGTCCTTGAAAGTACTTCATTTTCTCGTGCGCTTTTTGCTGATTGCCCCAAAATTTCTTGTCCTCTATAGAGGAGATATCGTTTCCACATATATATTGACCGATGCAGGAATGCCCTTTTGTTCTTGGCTTTCCGCGCATGAGTTCTGACATGCCATCCGGTGAAAACAAGGAGAATAAGGCATATAGCCGCTGGATTTTCTTCAATTCTGGCCAAATGAGATTGCCGGATCATAGAGCATCTGCGAGAAAATACGTTTGTCCCTACCGGGGGCTAATGTCTATAAGCAACATAATCTCTCGAATTTCCTTCAAAGGAAGTGCCAATGGGTTGAAACTTGTCGAAAAACAGCGACGAATGATGTTCTTTGACTTTCGGGGCCAAAAGTCTGCTTAAGGCTGAATTTGAGGTACTCGGGCCTCTGGCGCAAGCGTGGAGTATTTTTTGGATTCAGCGCGCTTCGCTGCGTGAGCAGTTTAGTACTTATGGGTCCGACACGGACTCGAATGACAAAATTATGACCGTTTTAGTGAACATCTGTCCATTCTATGGCGGTCCTTGAAAGTACTTCATTTTCTCGTGCGCTTTTTGCTGATTGCCCCAAAATTTCTTGTCCTCTATAGAGAATATCGTTTCCACATATATATTGACCGATGCAGGAATGCCCTTTTGTTCTTGGCTTTCCGCGCGCATGAGTTCTGACATGCCATCCGGTGAAAACAAGGAGAATAAGGCATATAGCGCTGGATTTTCTTCAATTTACGGCCAAATGAGATTGCCGGATCATAGAGCATCTGCGAAAATACGTTTGTCCCTACCGGGGGCTAATGTCTATAAGCAACATAATCTCTCGAATTTCCTTCAAAGGAAGTGCCAATGGGTTGAAACTTGTGCGAAAAAGCAATGACGAATGATGTTCTTTGACTTTCGGGGCCAAAAGTCTGCTTAAGGCTGAATTTGAGGTACTCGGGCCTCTGGCGAAGCGTGGAGTATTTTTTGGATTAGCGCGCTCGCGCCTTGAGCAGTTTGAGTACTTATGGGTCCGACCACGGACTCGAATGACAAAATTATGACCGTTTTAGTGAACATCTCTCCATTCTATGGCGGTCCTTGAAAGTACTTCATTTTCTCGTGCGCTTTTTGCTGATTGCCCCAAAATTTCTTGTCCTCTATAGAGGAGATATCGTTTCCACATATATATTGACCGATGCGGGAATGCCCTTTTGTTCTTGGCTTTCGCGCGCATGAGTTCTGACATGCCATCCGTGAAAACAAGGAGAATAAGGCATATAGCCGCTGGATTTTCTTCAATTCTGGCCAAATGAGATTGCCGGATCATAGAGCATCTGCGAAAAATACGTTTGTCCCTACCGGGGGCTAATGTCTATAAGCAACATAATCTCTCGAATTTCCTTCAAAGGAAGTGCCAATGGGTTGAAACTTGCGAAAAACAGCGACGAATGATGTTCTTTGACTTTCGGGGCCAAAAGTCTGCTTAAGGCTGAATTTGAGGTACTCCGGGCCTCTGGCGCAAGCGTGGAGTATTTTTTGGATTAGCGCGCGCTCGCCTTGAGCAGTTTAAGTACTTATGGGTCCGACACGGACTCGAATGACAAAATTATGACCGTTTTAGTGAACATCTGTCCATTCTATGGCGGTCCTTGAAAGTACTTCATTTTCTCGTCGCTTTTTGCTGATTGCCCCAAAATTTCTTGTCCTCTATAGAGAGATATCGTTTCCACATATATATTGACCGATGCGGGAATGCCCTTTTGTTCTTGGCTTTCGCGCATGAGTTCTGACATGCCATCCGTGAAAACAAGGAGAATAAGGCATATAGCCTTTGGATTTTCTTCAATTCTGACCAAATGAGATTGCGGATCATAGAGCATCTGCGAGAAAATCGTTTGTCCCTACCGGGGGCTAATGTCTATAAGCAACATAATCTCTCGAATTTCCTTCAAAGGAAGTGCCAATGGGTTGAAACTTGTGCGAAAAACAATGACGAATGATGTTCTTTGACTTTCGGGGCCAAAAGTCTGCTTAAGGCTGAATTTGAGGTACTCCGGGCCTCTGGCAAGCGTGGAGTATTTTTTGGATTCGCGCGCGCTTGCGCATGAGCAGTTTAGTACTTATGGGTCCGACCACGGACTCGAATGACAAAATTATGACCGTTTTAGTGAACATCTGTCCATTCTATGGCGGTCCTTGAAAGTACTTCATTTTCTCGTCGCTTTTTGCTGATTGCCCCAAAATTTCTTGTCCTCTATAGAGGAGATATCGTTTCCACATATATATTGACCGATGCCAGGAATGCCCTTTTGTTCTTGGCTTTCCGCGCGCATGAGTTCTGACATGCCATCCGGCGAAAACAAGGAGAATAAGGCATATAGCGCTGGATTTTCTTCAATTCTGGCCAAATGAGATTGCCGGATCATAGAGCATCTGCGAGAAAAGGTACGTTTGTCCCTACCAGGGGCTAATGTCTATAAGCAACATAATCTCTCGAATTTCCTTCAAAGGAAGTGCCAATGGGTTGAAACTTGTGCGAAAAACAAGCGACGAATGATGTTCTTTGACTTTCGGGGCCAAAAGTCTGCTTAAGGCTGAATTTGAGGTACTCGGGCCTCTGGCGCAAGCGTGGAGTATTTTTTGGATTCGCGCGCTGCTTGTGAGCAGTTTAGTACTTATGGGTCCGACCACGGACTCGAATGACAAAATTATGACCGTTTTAGTGAACATCTGTCCATTCTATGGCGGTCCTTGAAAGTACTTCATTTTCTCGTGCGCTTTTTGCTGATTGCCCCAAAATTTCTTGTCCTCTATAGAGGAGATATCGTTTCCACATATATATTGACCGATGCAGGAATGCCCTTTTGTTCTTGGCTTTCACGCGCATGAGTTCTGACATGCCATCCGTGAAAACAAGGAGAATAAGGCATATAGCCGCTGGATTTTCTTCAATTCTGGCCAAATGAGATTGCCGGATCATAGAGCATCTGCAGAAAATACGTTTGTCCCTACCGGGGGCTAATGTCTATAAGCAACATAATCTCTCGAATTTCCTTCAAAGGAAGTGCCAATGGGTTGAAACTTGTGCGAAAAACAGCGACGAATGATGTTCTTTGACTTTCGGGGCCAAAAGTCTGCTTAAGGCTGAATTTGAGGTACTCGGGCCTCTGGCGCAAGCGTGGAGTATTTTTTGGATTCGCGCGCTCGCTTGCGAGCAGTTTGAGTACTTATGGGTCCGACCACGGACTCGAATGACAAAATTATGACCGTTTTAGTGAACATCTGTCCATTCTATGGCGGTCCTTGAAAGTACTTCATTTTCTCGTGCGCTTTTGCTGATTGCCCCAAAATTTCTTGTCCTCTATAGAGGAGATATCGTTTCCACATATATATTGACCGATGCGGGAATGCCCTTTTGTTCTTGGCTTTCGCGCGCATGAGTTCTGACATGCCATCCGTGAAAACAAGGAGAATAAGGCATATAGCGCTGGATTTTCTTCAATTCTGGCCAAATGAGATTGCCGGATCATAGAGCATCTGCGAGAAAATACGTTTGTCCCTACCGAGGGGCTAATGTCTATAAGCAACATAATCTCTCAATTTCCTTCAAAAGGAAGTGCCAATGGGTTGAAACTTATGCGAAAAAGCAATGACGAATGATGTTCTTTGACTTTCGGGGCCAAAAGTCTGCTTAAGGCTGAATTTGAGGTACTCGGGCCTCTGGCGCAAGCATGGAGTATTTTTTGGATTCGCGCGCTCTTGCGAGCAGTTTAGTACTTATGGGTCGACCACGGACTCGAATGACAAAATTATGACCGTTTTAGTGAACATCTGTCCATTCTATGGCGGTCCTTGAAAGTACTTCATTTTCTCGTGCGCTTTTTGCTGATTGCCCCAAAATTTCTTGTCCTCTATAGAGGAGATATCGTTTCCACATATATATTGACCGATGCAGGAATGCCCTTTTGTTCTTGGCTTTCCGCGCATGAGTTCTGACATGCCATCCGTGAAAACAAGGAGAATAAGGCATATAGCCTTTGGATTTTCTTCAATTCTGGCCAAATGAGATTGCGGATCATAGAGCATCTGCGAGAAAATGCGTTTGTCCCTACCGAGGGGCTAATGTCTATAAGCAACATAATCTCTCGAATTTCCTTCAAAAGGAAGTGCCAATGGGTTCAGAAACTTGTCTGAAAAATAGCGACGAATGATGTTCTTTGACTTTCAGGGCCAAAAAGTCCTGCTTAAGGCTGAATTAGACGGTACTCCGGGACTCTTGGCGGGAGCATGGAGTATTTTTGGATTCGCGCGCTCGCTGCGTGCAGTTTGAGTACTTATGGGTCCGACATGGACTCTGAATGACAAAATTATGACCGTTTTAGTGAACATCTGTCCATTCTATGGCAGTCCTTGAAAGTACTTCATTTTCTTGTATGCTTTTTGCTTGATTGCCCAAAAATTTCTTGTCCTCTAGAGAGGAGATATCATTTCCACATATATATTGACCGATGCCAGGAATGCCCTTTTGTTCTTGGCTTTCATGCGCATGAGTTCTGACATGCCATCCGTGAAAACAAGGAGAATAAGGCATATAGCCGCTGGATTTTCTTCAATTCTGGCCAAATGAGATTGCCGGATCATAGAGCATCTGCGAGAAGATCGTTTGTCCCTACCGGGGGCTAATGTCTATAAGCAACATAATCTCTCGAATTTCCTTCAAAGGAAGTGCCAATGGGTTGAAACTTATGCGAAAAACAGCGACGAATGATGTTCTTTGACTTTCGGGGCCAAAAGTCTGCTTAAGGCTGAATTTGAGGTACTCCGGGCCTCTGGCGGAAGCGTGGAGTATTTTTTGGATTCAGCGCGCTTCGCGCATGAGCAGTTTAGTACTTATGGGTCCGACACGGACTCGAATGACAAAATTATGACCGTTTTAGTGAACATCTGTCCATTCTATGGCGGTCCTTGAAAGTACTTCATTTTCTCGTGCTTTTTGCTGATTGCCCCAAAATTTCTTGTCCTCTATAGAGGAGATATCGTTTCCACATATATATTGACCGATGCAGGAATGCCCTTTTGTTCTTGGCTTTCCGCGCATGAGTTCTGACATGCCATCCGTGAAAACAAGGAGAATAAGGCATATAGCTTTGGATTTTCTTCAATTCTGGCCAAATGAGATTGCCGGATCATAGAGCATCTGCGAGAAAATACGTTTGTCCCTACCGGGGGCTAATGTCTATAAGCAACATAATCTCTCGAATTTCCTTCAAAGGAAGTGCCAATGGGTTGAAACTTGTGCGAAAAACAGCGACGAATGATGTTCTTTGACTTTCGGGGCCAAAAGTCTGCTTAAGGCTGAATTTGAGGTACTCCGGGCCTCTGGCGGAAGCGTGGAGTATTTTTTGGATTCGCGCGCGCATGCATGAGCAGTTTAGTACTTATGGGTCCGACACGGACTCGAATGACAAAATTATGACCGTTTTAGTGAACATCTGTCCATTCTATGGCGGTCCTTGAAAGTACTTCATTTTCTCGTGCGCTTTTTGCTGATTGCCCCAAAATTTCTTGTCCTCTATAGAGGAGATATCGTTTCCACATATATATTGACCGATGCAGGAATGCCCTTTTGTTCTTGGCTTTCCGCGCATGAGTTCTGACATGCCATCCGCGAAAACAAGGAGAATAAGGCATATAGCCGCTGGATTTTCTTCAATTCTGGCCAAATGAGATTGCCGGATCATAGAGCATCTGCGAAAATACGTTTGTCCCTACCGAGGGGCTAATGTCTATAAGCAACATAATCTCTCGAATTTCCTTCAAAGGAAGTGCCAATGGGTTGAAACTTGTCGAAAAGCAGCGACGAATGATGTTCTTTGACTTTCGAGGCCAAAAGTCCTGCTTAAGGCTGAATTTGAGGTACTCGGGCCTCTGGCGAAGCGTGGGTAGTATTTTTGGATTCATGCGCTCGCGCTTGAGCAGTTTAGTACTTATGGGTCCGACCACGGACTCGAATGACAAAATTATGACCGTTTTAGTGAACATCTGTCCATTCTATGGCGGTCCTTGAAAGTACTTCATTTTCTCGTCGCTTTTGCTGATTGCCCCAAAATTTCTTGTCCTCTATAGAGGAGATATCGTTTCCACATATATATTGACCGATGCAGGAATGCCCTTTTGTTCTTGGCTTTCCGCGCATGAGTTCTGACATGCCATCCGTGAAAACAAGGAGAATAAGGCATATAGCGCTGGATTTTCTTCAATTCTGGCCAAATGAGATTGCCGGATCATAGAGCATCTGCGAGAAAATCGTTTGTCCCTACCGAGGGGCTAATGTCTATAAGCAACATAATCTCTCGAATTTCCTTCAAAGGAAGTGCCAATGGGTTGAAACTTGTCGAAAAACAGCGACGAATGATGTTCTTTGACTTTCGGGGCCAAAAGTCTGCTTAAGGCTGAATTTGAGGTACTCCGGGCCTCTGGCGAAGCGTGGAGTATTTTTTGGATTCAGCGCTTCGCCGTGAGCAGTTTGAGTACTTATGGGTCCGACACGGACTCGAATGACAAAATTATGACCGTTTTAGTGAACATCTGTCCATTCTATGGCGGTCCTTGAAAGTACTTCATTTTCTCGTGCGCTTTTTGCTGATTGCCCCAAAATTTCTTGTCCTCTATAGAGAGATATCGTTTCCACATATATATTGACCGATGCGGGAATGCCCTTTTGTTCTTGGCTTTCACGCGCATGAGTTCTGACATGCCATCCGTGAAAACAAGGAGAATAAGGCATATAGCGCTGGATTTTCTTCAATTCTGGCCAAATGAGATTGCCGGATCATAGAGCATCTGCGAGAAAATACGTTTGTCCCTACCGGGGGCTAATGTCTATAAGCAACATAATCTCTCAATTTCCTTCAAAGGAAGTGCCAATGGGTTGAAACTTATGCGAAAAAAGCAATGACGAATGATGTTCTTTGACTTTCGGGGCCAAAAGTCTGCTTAAGGCTGAATTTGAGGTACTCGGGCCTCTGGCGAAGCGTGGAGTATTTTTTTGGATTGTGCGCTCGCTTGAGCAGTTTAGTACTTATGGGTCCGACCACGGACTCGAATGACAAAATTATGACCGTTTTAGTGAACATCTGTCCATTCTATGGCGGTCCTTGAAAGTACTTCATTTTCTCGTGCGCTTTTTGCTGATTGCCCCAAAATTTCTTGTCCTCTATAGAGGAGATATCGTTTCCACATATATATTGACCGATGCAGGAATGCCCTTTTGTTCTTGGCTTTCACGCGCATGAGTTCTGACATGCCATCCGTGAAAACAAGGAGAATAAGGCATATAGCCGCTGGATTTTCTTCAATTCTGGCCAAATGAGATTGCCGGATCATAGAGCATCTGCGAGAAGATACGTTTGTCCCTACCGGGGCTAATGTCTATAAGCAACATAATCTCTCGAATTTCCTTCAAAGGAAGTGCCAATGGGTTGAAACTTGTCGAAAAACAGCGACGAATGATGTTCTTTGACTTTCGGGGCCAAAAGTCTGCTTAAGGCTGAATTTGAGGTACTCGGGCCTCTGGCGAAGCGTGGAGTATTTTTTGGATTAGCGCGCTTTCGCTTGTGAGCAGTTTAGTACTTATGGGTCCGACCACGGACTCGAATGACAAAATTATGACCGTTTTAGTGAACATCTGTCCATTCTATGGCGGTCCTTGAAAGTACTTCATTTTCTCGTGCGCTTTTTGCTGATTGCCCCAAAATTTCTTGTCCTCTATAGAGGAGATATCGTTTCCACATATATATTGACCGATGCAGGAATGCCCTTTTGTTCTTGGCTTTCACGCGCATGAGTTTCTGACATGCCATCCGTGAAAACAAGGAGAATAAGGCATATAGCCGTTGGATTTTCTTCAATTCTGACCAAATGAGATTGCCGGATCATAGAGCATCTGCGAGAAAGGTCGTTTGTCCCTACCGAGGGGCTAATGTCTATAAGCAACATAATCTCTCGAATTTCCTTCAAAGGAAGTGCCAATGGGTTGAAACTTGTCGAAAAAAGCAATGACGAATGATGTTCTTTGACTTTCGGGGCCAAAAGTCCTGCTTAAGGCTGAATTTGAGGTACTCGGGCCTCTGGCGGAAGCGTGGAGTATTTTTTGGATTCAATGCGCTCTCTTGTGAGCAGTTTAAGTACTTATGGGTCCGACACGGACTCGAATGACAAAATTATGACCGTTTTAGTGAACATCTGTCCATTCTATGGCGGTCCTTGAAAGTACTTCATTTTCTCGTGCGCTTTTTGCTGATTGCCCCAAAATTTCTTGTCCTCTATAGAGGAGATATCGTTTCCACATATATATTGACCGATGCAGGGAATGCCCTTTTGTTCTTGGCTTTCCGCGCATGAGTTCTGACATGCCATCCGTGAAAACAAGGAGAATAAGGCATATAGCGCTGGATTTTCTTCAATTCTGACCAAATGAGATTGCCGGATCATAGAGCATCTGCGAGAAAATACGTTTGTCCCTACCGGGGGCTAATGTCTATAAGCAACATAATCTCGAATTTCCTTCAAAAGGAAGTGCCAATGGGTTGAAACTTGTCGAAAAGCAATGACGAATGATGTTCTTTGACTTTCAAGGCCAAAAGTCCTGCTTAAGGCTGAATTTGAGGTACTCGGGCCTCTGGCGAAGCGTGGAGTATTTTTTGGATTCAGCGCGCTCGCCTTGTGAGCAGTTTAGTACTTATGGGTCCGACCACGGACTCGAATGACAAAATTATGACCGTTTTAGTGAACATCTGTCCATTCTATGGCAGTCCTTGAAAGTACTTCATTTTCTCGTCGCTTTTTGCTGATTGCCCCAAAATTTCTTGTCCTCTATAGAGGAGATATCGTTTCCACATATATATTGACCGATGCAGGAATGCCCTTTTGTTCTTGGCTTTCCGCGCATGAGTTACAGCATGCCATCGGTGAAAACAAGGAGAATAAGGCATATAGCCGCTGGATTTTCTTCAATTCTGGCCAAATGAGATTGCCGGATCATAGAGCATCTGCGAGAAAGGTGCGTTTGTCCCTACCGGGGGCTAATGTCTATAAGCAACATAATCTCTCGAATTTCCTTCAAAAGGAAGTGCCAATGGGTTCAGAAACTTGTCTGAAAAACAGCGACGAATGATGTTCTTTGACTTTCAGGGCCAAAAAGTCCTGCTTAAGGCTGAATTTGAGGGTACTCCGGGCCTCCTGGCGGAAGCGTGGAGTATTTTTTGGATTAGCGCGCGCCGCGAGCAGTTTGAGTACTTATGGGTCGACACGGACTCCGAATGACAAAATTATGACCGTTTTAGTGAACATCTGTCCATTCTATGGCAGTCCTTGAAAGTACTTCATTTTCTCGTCGCTTTTGCTGATTGCCCCAAAATTTCTTGTCCTCTATAGAGGAGATATCGTTTCCACATATATATTGACCGATGCGGGAATGCCCTTTTGTTCTTGGCTTTCCGCGCATGAGTTCTGACATGCCATCCGTGAAAACAAGGAGAATAAGGCATATAGCGCTGGATTTTCTTCAATTCTGGCCAAATGAGATTGCCGGATCATAGAGCATCTGCGAAAATGCGTTTGTCCCTACCGGGGGCTAATGTCTATAAGCAACATAATCTCTCGAATTTCCTTCAAAGGAAGTGCCAATGGGTTGAAACTTGTGCGAAAAACAGCGACGAATGATGTTCTTTGACTTTCGGGGCCAAAAGTCCTGCTTAAGGCTGAATTTGAGGTACTCCGGGCCTCTGGCGAAGCGTGGAGTATTTTTTGGATTAGCGCGCTCGCATGAGCAGTTTAGTACTTATGGGTCCGACCACGGACTCGAATGACAAAATTATGACCGTTTTAGTGAACATCTGTCCATTCTATGGCGGTCCTTGAAAGTACTTCATTTTCTCGTGCGCTTTTGCTGATTGCCCCAAAATTTCTTGTCCTCTATAGAGGAGATATCGTTTCCACATATATATTGACCGATGCAGGAATGCCCTTTTGTTCTTGGCTTTCACGCATGAGATTCTGACATGCCATCCGTGAAAACAAGGAGAATAAGGCATATAGCCGTTGGATTTTCTTCAATTCTGACCAAATGAGATTGCCGGATCATAGAGCATCTGCGAGAAAGGTACGTTTGTCCCTACCGAGGGCTAATGTCTATAAGCAACATAATCTCTCGAATTTCCTTCAAAAGGAAGTGCCAATGGGTTGAAACTTGTCGAAAAACAATGACGAATGATGTTCTTTGACTTTCGGGGCCAAAAGTCTGCTTAAGGCTGAATTTGAGGTACTCCGGGCCTCTGGCGAAGCGTGGTGTATTTTTTTGGATTCAGCGCTTGCTTGCATGAGCAGTTTAATACTTATGGGTCCGACCACGGACTCGAATGACAAAATTATGACCGTTTTAGTGAACATCTGTCCATTCTATGGCGGTCCTTGAAAGTACTTCATTTTCTCGTGCGCTTTTTGCTGATTGCCCCAAAATTTCTTGTCCTCTATAGAGGAGATATCGTTTCCACATATATATTGACCGATGCGGGAATGCCCTTTTGTTCTTGGCTTTCAGCGCATGAGTTCTGACATGCCATCCGTGAAAACAAGGAGAATAAGGCATATAGCGCTGGATTTTCTTCAATTCTGGCCAAATGAGATTGCCGGATCATAGAGCATCTGCGAGAAAATACGTTTGTCCCTACCGAGGGGCTAATGTCTATAAGCAACATAATCTCTCGAATTTCCTTCAAAGGAAGTGCCAATGGGTTGAAACTTGTCGAAAAACAGCGACGAATGATGTTCTTTGACTTTCGGGGCCAAAAGTCCTGCTTAAGGCTGAATTTGAGGTACTCGGGCCTCTGGCGGAAGCGTGGAGTATTTTTTT
>JAHHZJ010009157.1:0-20538 GCA_021437245.1 Aegilops speltoides
CGGACTCTTCAAATTTCCTACATTTCGAAGATCTTTATCGGCGGCCGCAAACAACATCGTTGTTCCCTTTGTCATCGGTATGTTACTTGCGAGATTGATTGGTATCAATACCTAGTTCAATCTTTCGGCAAGTCTCTTTACTGTTTAATACATCATCTCACCTAACTCATTAGTTGAATGCTTGCAAGGCTTAAGTGATGTTTTGAGACCCAAGATACCCCAGGCAATCGGTGACAAAACCTAATCTCAAATCGCCAACCCAACATCGCCTTTGGAGACACATGTACTCCTTTATAATCACCCGATTCGTTGTGCGTTTGGTAGTACCAAAGTGTTCCTCCGGTAAGCGGGAGTTGCATAATCTCATAGTTACGGAACATGTATATATCATGGATAAGCGGTAGCAACATACTAAGCGATGGTGTGCTAAGCTAATGGATTGGGTCATGTCAATCGAGATCATTCTACTAATGATGTGACCTTGTTAATCAAATAACAACTCCTTGTTCATGGTGGAAACATAACCATCTTTGATTAACAAGCTAGTCTAGTAGAGGCATACTAGTGACATCTTTGTTTGTCTATGCATTCACATGTATCATGTTTCCGGTTAATACAATTCTAGCATGAATGATAAACATTTATCATGAAATAAGAAATAAATAATAACTTTATTATTGCCTCTAGGGCATATTTCCTTGATCTCCCACTTGCACTAAGTCGATAATCTAGATTACATAGTAATGATTCTAACACCCATGGAGTCTTGGTCTTGATCATGTTTTCTCGTGGAAGAGGCTTAGTCAGCATGCGCAACATTGAGATCCGTATGTATCTTCAAATCTCTATGTCTCCCACGGACTAAGTCCGGATGGAATTAAGCGTCTCTTGATGTGCTTGGTCCTCTTGTGAAATCTGGATTCCCGCTAAGGCAATTGCTCGATTGTCCAGAAGATTTTCATTGGACCCGATGCACTAGGTATGACACCTAGATGGGATATGAACTCCTTCATCAGACTCCTTCATTAGGCTGCTTCGAAGCTGCTGTACCTCCGCTTCACATGTAGATCCGCTCGCGCTTTGTTTAAGCGCAGCCAAGGCCCCTCCGTTTAGTGTAAATCGTATCCGTCTGCGATTTAGAATCGTCGGGATCGGTGTCAAAACTTGCATCACGTAAGTTCGATGAGCTCTTTGTCACCTCCATATCTGAAACATATCCTTAGTCCTTTCGGGTATTTGGGATGTTCTTGGCTGCTCGATGATCCACTCTGGATTACTTTGGTACCTACCTGAGGCTTATAAAGGCACATCGGTCTGGTACACATCATTGCATACATGATAGAGCCTATGGTTTGAAGCATAGGAACATCTTTCATTTTCTCTCTATCTTCTGCGGTGGTGGGCATTGAGTCTTACTCAACTTCACCCTTGTAACAGGCAAGAACCCTTTCTTTGCTTGATCCATTTTGAACTTCTTCAAAATTTTGTCAAGAGTATGTGCTTTGTGAAAGTCAATTAAGCGTCTTGATCTATATCTATAGATCTTAATGCCCAATATGTAAGCACTTCCAGGGTCTTTCATTGAAAAACTCTTATTCAAGTATCCCTTTATGCTATCGGAAATTCTATATCATTTCGATCGGTAATATGTCATCTACATATAATATCGAAATGCTCTGAGCTCCCTCACTTTCTTGTAAATCTGAGCTTCTCAAAAGTCGATGAACCAAATCTTTGATCACACTATCAAGCGTTTATTCTAACTCGAGATGCTTGCAGTCCATAAATGGATCATTGGAGCTTGCACACTTTGAGCTCCTTTGGATCGATAAAACCTTACGGTTGCATCATATACAACTCTTCTTCAAATCCATTGGGAATCAGGTCTTTACATCCATTTGCCAAATTTCATAATCATAAAATCGGATGCTAACATGATTCGGACGGACTTAAGCATCGCTCTGGTGAAAGGTCTCATGTAGTCAATCCCTTGAACTTCGAAAACGCTGCGACAAGTGAGCTTTTAAACGATAACATTACCGTCGGCGTCGGTCTTCTTCTTGAAGATCCACTTGTTTTCTTTCGCCCACCCCGGGCAAGTCGACCAAATCCATTTTGTTTTCATAATGGATCCCATCTCATTCATGGCCTCAAGCCATTTTGCGGAATCTGGGCTCACCATCGCTTCTTCATAGTTAATGGGTTCATCATGATCTAGTAGCATGATTTCCGAGCAGGATTCGTACCACTCGGTGCGGATCTTACTCTGGTTGATCTGAGGTTCGTAGCAACTTGATCGAAGTTTCATGATCAACATCATCAACTTCCTCACTACTTGGTGTAGGTGTCTCGAAACCGGTTTTGGACTACTTTCAAGTAAGGAAAGTACAATTACCTCATCAAGTTCTACTTCCTCCTCCTTCTTTGAGAAACTCCTTCTCTAGAAAAGATCCATTCTTAGCAACAAATGTCTTGCCTTGGATCGTGATAGAAGGTGTACCAGCTCTCCTTTGGGTATCCTTGAAGAACATTTCTCCGATTTGGGTTCGAGCTTATCGGTTGAAGCTTTTTCACAAAGCATCGCATCCCAAACTTTAAGCGACAACTTTGGTTTCTTGCTAAACCACGATTCATAAGGTGTCGTCTCAGGGATTTCGCGGTGTTCTATTCGATGTGAATCGGTAGTCTCTAGACATAACCCCAAAGCGATAGCGGTAAATCATAGAGACATCATAGATCGCACCATATCTAGTAAAAGTGATTCGGCGTTCGGACACACCATTCGTTGGGTGTTGGGTGGCGTGAATTCAAAACTATTCGCATTGTTTCAAATGTAGACCAAACTCGTAACTCAAATATTCACCTCCACGATCGGATCGTAGAAATTTAATTTTCTTTTACGATGATTTTCAACTTCACTCTGAAATTCTTTGAACTTTTCAAATGTTTAGACTTATGTTTCATTAAGTAGATATACCCTACTGCTTAAGTCATCTGTAAGGTGAGAAAATACGATATCCATACGAGCCTCAACATTCATGGACCACATACATCATGTATGATTTCCAACAAATCTTTGCTCTCTCCATATGCGGAGGCAGGGTTCTAGTCATCTTGCCCATGAGCGGTTACTAAGTGCCAAGTGATTCATAATCAAGTGACTCCAAAGTCCATCGATGGAGTTTCTTCATCGCTTTCCGATATGACCTAAGGCGATTGCCACAAATAAGTTGCACTATCATTATCAATCTGCATCTTTTGGTTTCAACATTATGAATATTGTATCACTACTATAAGATTCATCAAAATAGACCACTCTTTAAGGGTGCATGACCATAAAAGATATTACTCATATAAATAGAACAACCATTATTCATTTAAATGAATAAGCGTCTGCATCAAACAAGATCGGATATAATGTTCATGCTCAACGGGCACCAAATAACAATTATTTAGGTCTAAAACTAATCGAAAGGTAGATGTAGAGGTAAGCGTGCGCTGCGATCACATCGACTTTGGAACCATTTCCCAGCGCCGTCACCTCGTCCTTTGCGTTTAAGCAATCGTAGTCTGTTTTGAGTTGCAAATATTAGAAGACCGATTATCAAATACCGTGCTCTGCGAGCTCTAGTAAGTACACATCAATAACATGTATATCACATATACCTTTGTTCCTTGCCATCCTTCTTATCCCCAAATACTTGGGATTCCTTCGTACGATGCTTGCAATAAAGCACTCGATTTAGGCTTAGGTCGGACTTGGGTTTCTTCTCTGACGACAACTTGCTTTGTTCTTCTTGAAGTTCCTTTTCTTCCTTTGCCTTTCTTCTTGAAACTAGTGGTCTTATTGACCATCAACCTTGATGCTCCTTTGATTTCTACCTCCGACCTTTAGCATTGCGAAGCTTCGGTATAGTCTTTACTAACCCTTGCATATTATAGTTCATCCAAGCCTTTGTAGCTTGGTGGCGTGATTGAAAATTCATCGATAAAACAATCATCGGAAGATTAACTAATTGTGTCAAGTGATTGTAGTACCCGGACATTCGGTATGTGCTCACTCGAACTATTCTCCTCCATCTTGCGGTATAGAACTTATTGGAACTTCATATCTCTCAATCCGGCATTACATTGGAATATTAACTTCAACTCTGGAACATCTCTATGCTCCATAGCGTTCAAACGTCGTTGAAGTCCGGTTCTAAGCCGTAAACATGGCTCTTGAACTATGAGTAGTCATCGCTTTGCTCGCGGGCGTTCACAACATCGGTGTTGCTCCTGCAGCGGGCCTGCACCGCGGTGCATCGGGCTAACTCTTAAATGGGCAATGAGGATAATCCTCGATTCGGACCGATCCGTGTAATTGCTACCATCATCTTTCAACTTTGCTTTCTCAAGGCGCATTAAAATTCAACGGAACAACGGCACCATCTATCTACAATTAAACATAAACAAGCAAGATACTATCGGTACTAAGTTCATGATAAATTTAAGTTCAATTAATCATATTACAGAACTCCCACTTAGCAGACATCTCTCTAGTCATCTAAGTGATCCGTGATCAAATCAACTAAACCATAACCGATCATCATGAAATGGGTAGTTTCAATGGTGAACATCTTATGTTGATCATATCTACTATATGATTCACGCTCGACCTTCGGTCTCCGTGTTAGGCATATTCGCATATGCTAGGCTGTCAAGTATAACAGTATTCTCGTGTCAAAGCTTGCACCGTTGTAGATGGACGTAAACTTATCACCCGATCATCACGTGGTGTCAGGACACGAACTTTTGAGCGTGCATACTGGGAGAACACTTCTTGATAATTTAGTGAGATCATCTTATAATGCCGGTCAATCAAAGCAAGATAAGATGCATAAAGATAAACATCACATGCAAATCAATATAAGTGATATGATATGGTCATCATCATCTTGTGCTTTTGATCTCCATCTTTGCACCAATGATCACCATTCCCGTGGACATTGATCTCCATCTAGCATCGTTGTCGTCGCCAAACTCTTCCACTTCGCTACCGGTATAAAGTAAAGCATTCGAAGCGATGCATTGCCAATAAGCGACAACCATATGGTCCCCGATTGCCGATAACCGGTTACAAAACATGATCATCTCATACAATAAAATATAGCATCACGTCTTGACCATATCACACACAACGCAAAAAAAGTTAGGGTCCTCTACTTTTTGTTTCAAACTGCTCTGTTAAGCGAACCGGTCTCACCTCGCATCAAAACCCAGCGATACCGTCAAATAGACTCGTTTAACCTTCTCAAGGACGGTATACTTTCGTTCAACTAAAGTGAGAAAACGACCCCCGGTCACCTTTAAGCGGGTTGCTGGCGGTGAAACCATCTCGCGTAAGCGTCTGGCGTAATGTCTGGGCGCTTCATCTCCAATACCGCTGAACCAAAGTATGACATCTGGTAGGTAGTATGACTTTATAGCCCAACTCACTTGTGTTCTACCGTGCAAAACATCAAACCATAAAAAAAACCTGGCTCGGATGCCTTTTTGGGGAAGAGTAATTCAAAAATTTCCCTCGCCCAAGATCATGGTGATGACAAGAGAGGGAGAGTGTTTCTCGCCCTCGTGGAGGGGCGATCTAGCGTAAGGAAGTATGTCCGTTCTCCTCGCGATCCGGCCGATCCGCGCCGTTACTCCGCGAGTTCTTGACACGTCGCTCGATGGCGTCCCCGTACTCGATCCGCCGGTGTGGGGAGGTTCCGTCGCCTGACGGGGTGGTGCGATCTTGATGTTCTACCGGTGCGGGCCGCCTAAGCTTGCGAATGACCGGGGAATATGGTGGAGGGGGCCTCAAAACGATCCGTAGATCAAACTTGTGTGGGTGCCCCCCCCTATATAAAGGAGGGGGGATGCGGCCCAAGGGAGGGGGAGGGAGTCCTCTCCCGGGGTAGGACTCCCCCTAGTTGGGTAGGATTGGGGAGGGGAAAGAAGGAAGGGCGCCCCCCCCTTTGTCCTATTGGACTGGGGGGAGGCCTTGACCACCGGCGGCCCTCCTCTTCTCCTAGGCCCACTAAGGCCCAAAGCCTCCGGGAGGTTCGGTAACCCCGGTTTTCCATAAAATCCATTTCACCGGAACCATTCAACTCAAATATAGGCTTCCAATATATCAATCTTTATGTCTCGACCATTTGAGACTCCCGTCATGTCCTGATCACATCGGGACTCCAACTTCTTGGTACATCAAAATACATAAACTCATAATATAAGCATCGCCGGAACCTTAAATCGGACCCTACGGTTCGAGAACAATGTGAACATGAGAGACCGTCTCCGTCAATAACCAATAGCGGGACCTGGATGCCCTATTGGTTCCTACATATTCTCAAGATCTTTATCGGTCGGACCGCATAACAACATCGTTGTTCCCTTTGTCATCGGTATGTTACTTGCAAGATTGATCGTCGGTATCCAATACCTAGTTCAATCCTTCTTGGGTCTCTTTACTGTTATAAACATCATCCAACTAACTCATTAGTTTAATGCCAAGGCAAGTGATGTTACCAGAAAAGGAACCTCTCCCAAATCGGATGACAAAACCTAATCTCAAATCCCAAAACATCGCCTTTGGAGACACCGTACTCCTTTATAATCACCCATTCGTTGTGCGTTTGGTAACCCAAAGTGTTCCTCTAAGCGGGGTTGCATAATCTCATAGTTACAAGAACATGTATATGTCATGGATAAGCTTGCATACTAAGCGATGGTTTAAGCTAATGGATTGGGTCATTCAATAGATCATTCTACTAATGATGTGACCTTGTTAATCAAATAACAACTCCTTGTTCATGGTGGAAACATAACCATCTTTGATTAACAAGCTAGTCTAGTAGAAGCATACTAGTGACATCTTTGTTTGTCTATGCATTCCACATGTATCATGTTTCAGTTAATACAATTCTAGCATGAATGTAAACATTTATCATGAAATAAGAAATAAATAATAACTTTATTATTGCCTCTAGGCATATTTCCTTCAGTATTTGGGATAAGAAGGATGGCAAAATAAACAAAAGGTATATGTGATAACTTTATTGATGTGTACCTAACTAGGTTGTGCCGGTATTTTACAGTTCTTGCTAATATTTTAACTTTCGGAAAGGAATTTGGGAATAAGCGACCGGCCAAGGGAAAGTGGCGTCGGCGTGGAAGCGGTTCTAAAATCGATGTGATGCCCGTCTTTACCTACCTCTAATCTACCGCGGGATTAGTTTTGAACGAATAGTTGTTATTTGGTGCTGCGTTGAGCATGAACATTATTCCAGATCTTGTTTGATCCGAGGCGGTTATTCATTTTCAGAGAATAATGGTTGTTCTATTTATATATAATATCTTTTATGGTCATGCACCCTTAAAGTGGTCTATTTTTATTGAATCTGATGTAGTGATACACATATTCATAATGTTAACCAAAAGATCGAGTTGATAATGATAGTCAACTTATTTGGTTTCTTGGTTTTGGGTCATTCGGTAAACGTGAAGGAAATATGCCTAGAGGCAATAATAAAGTTATTATTTATTTCCTCATTTCATGATAAATGTTTATCATTCATGCTAAATTGTATTAACGAAACATGATACATGTGAATGCATAAACAAAAACATGTCACTAGTATGCCTCTACTAGACTAGCTTTTAATCAAAGATGGTTATGTTTCCTACCATGAACAAAGAGTTGTTATTTGATTAGCAAGGTCCATCATTAGTAGAATGATCGATTGACAGCCCATTCCATTAACCCTTTTGATCGTTTGTATTTCTCTTTTTTATCCATGACTTATACATGTTCCCGTAACTATGAGATTATGAACTCCGTTTGGGGAACACTTTGGGTGCTACCAAACTCCCAATTGGGTGATTATAAAGGATCTAAATGTCTCAAAAGGATGTTGGGTTGGCGTATTTGAGATTAGGTTTTGTCACTCCGATTTGGAGAGGTATCTGGCCCTCTGGTAATACACATCAAAGCCTTAACAATACAACTAATGGTTAGGTGAGATGATGTATTAGAAGTAAAAGACTTGCGTAGAGATTAAACTAGGTATTGGATCTTGCGATGAATCTGGGCAAGTAACATCGATGACAAAGGAACAACTATTTGTTATGGGTCAAGGATAAAGATCTTTAGAATATGAGGAACCAATATGGGCATCCAGTCCCTTTTGGTTATTAGGAGGCGTGTCTGGTCATGTCTACTTGTTCTCGAAGTAAGTCCGCCAAGGTTTATGGGTTATTATGAGTTTATGTTTTTGATGTCGAAGGTTGGTCCGGATTGATCAAGGACATGGCGAGGGTCTCGAAATGGTGAGACATAAAGATTGATATATTGGAATATATTTGGGTCAAGATGGTTGTGTGGAATTTGGAATCAAATTTGGGAGGGAACTAAATGGGCCTTAGTGGGCCTCGGGGAGGAGGGGGGGCCGGGGGCAGGCCGCGCCCCTCCTAGTCCGAATAGGACAAGGAGGGCCCCTCCCCAATCCTACTCAACTAGGAAAGGGTCCTCCGGTGGGGAGGACTCCTCAGCCCCCCTCCTTGGGCGGCCCCCCCCTCCCTCCTTTATATCCAAGGGGGGCCCCTAAACACACAAGTTTGATCTGGATCGTTCCTAGCCGTGTCGGTGCCCCCCCCATATTCCCCTCGGTCATTGCATGAAGCTTAAGGAAACCTTGGCGTGAACATCAAGATTGTCCTCTTCGTCGCGTGGAACTCTCCTGACACTTTCGGCTGGATGGTCGAGGGGCGTCATCGGCGTCGGTGTCAAGAACTGGTGGCGAATGGCGGGGGATCGGTGGCCGGGGAGGCGTCGACTACTTCCTCTACGTTGTGATCGCCGCGGGTCCGGTGCGTAGCAACACTCTCCCCTCTCGTTGCTATACATCACCATGATCTTGCGTGTGCGTGAAATTTTTGAAATTACTCGTTCCCCCAGTGTCAGCCTGGTTTTTCTTGGTTTGATGTTTTGCGAGTAGAACACAAGTGAGTTGTGGGCGATACAAGTATACCTACCGCATGTCATACTTTGGTTAGGGTATTTGAGATAGGCGGCCGGGACATTCGCACGCTTCCGGCGGTTTCACCCTGAGCACTTTCGTTGCTTAAAGGTGATGGCGGGTGTCTGTCTCTCACTTTAATTGAACCAAGTGTGGCTATGCCGGTCCTTGAGAAGGTTAAAAGCGAGTTCTTTGTGAAAATATCGTTGTGGTTTTGATCGTGGGTGAACGGTTCTTGCTTAAGCCCGTAGCACCCCTAAAATTTGCAACAACAAAGTAGAGGGCGTCTAACTTGTTTTTGGGGGCATGTTGTGATGTGATATGGTCAAGGCGTGATGCTATATTTTATTGTATGAGATGATCATGTTTTGTAAAAGTTATCGGCATGGCGAGAACCATATGGTTGTCGCTTTATTGTATGCAATGCAAATACTTAATGCTTTACTTTATCACTAAGCGAATAGTCGTAGAAAGCATAAGTTTGGCGGGGCGACAACGATGCTCGATGGAGATCAAGGTGTCGGCGGGGGATGGTGATCATGGTGGTCTTGCAGATGGAATCACAAGCACAAGATGATGATGACCATATCATATCACTTATATTGATTTGCATGTGATGTTTATCCTTTATGCATCTTATCTTGCTTTGATTGGCGGTAGCATTTAAGATGATCTCTCACTAAATTATCAAAGTGTTCTCCCAGTATGCACCGTTGCCAAAGTTTGGTGCCCGGACACCCGTGATGATCGGGTGTGATAAGCTCTCGTCCATCTACAGGTGCAAGCCATTTTGCACCTTGAAATACTGGGTTATACTTGGGAGCCTAGCATATGGGATATGGCCTCGGAACGGAGGCCAAAAGGTGGCGTGAATCATATAGTAGATATGATCAACATAAGATGTTCACCATTGAAAACTACTCCATTTCCGTGATGATCGGTTATGGTTTAGTTGATTTGGATCACGTGATCACTTAGATGACTAGAGATGTACTCTAAGTGGGAGTTCTTAAGTAATATGATTAATTGAACTTAAATTTATCATGAACTTAGTACTGATAGTATCTTGCTTGTTTATGTTTGATTGTAGATAGATGGCTCGTCTTTTTGTTCCGTTGAATTTTAATGCGTTCCTTGAGAAAGCAAAGTTGAAAGATGATGGTAGCAATTACGGATTTGGGTCCGTAACGGGATTATCCTCATTCTTTTAAAATTTCTGGATACCGCTAGGTGCAGGCTTTTCTTTGGGCAACACGGATGTTTGAGCGTCTGCGACAAAAGGATGACTACTCTATAGTTGATTGTGCCGCTTTCGGCTGGCCGGGACTTCAACGGCGTTTTGAGCGTCATGGAGCATATGAGATGTTCGAGGTTGAAGTTAATATTCAACAAATGCGGATTGAGAGATATGAAGTCTCCAATAAGTTCTATAGGCAAGAATGGAGGAGAATAGTTACATTAGTGAGCAATACTCAAAATTCAGGGTATACAATCACTTGATTAATTGGGAGTTAATCTTCGGATGATTGTGTCATTGTGAATTCTTCAATCACTGCCACCAAGCTACAAACCGTGATGAACTATAATATGCAAGGGTTAGTAAAGACTATTCGGAGCTCTTGCAATGCTAAAAAGGCGGAGGTAGAAATCAAGAAGGAGCATCAAGTGTTGATGGTCAATAAGACCACTAGTTTCAAGAAGAAAGGAAAGGGAAGAAGAAGGGAACTTCAAGAAGAGCACAAACAAGTTCTTTTCGGGAAGAAACCCAAATCGGACCTAAGCACAAAGGAGTGCTTCTTGCCAAGCGGGTAGTCCTTTGGGCGGCCCCAAGTATTTGGCGGATAAGAAGGATGGCAAAGGTGAACAAAGGTATATGTGATATACATGTTTTGATGTGTACCTTACTAAGGCTCTGGTAGCACGGGTATTTTTTGGTTCTGTTGCTAATATTTTAACCAAAGCAGGGCTACGGATGGAACCTGGCAAAGGACAAGGTGACGATCTTGGTGGAAATGGTTCCAAAGTCGATGTGATGCGGTGGCCGCTACCTCTACATCTACCCGGGATTAGTTTTAGACCTAAATAATTGTTATTTGGTGCTGCGTTGAGCATGAACATTATATCTGGATCTTGTTTGATGCGAGGCGGTTATTCATTTAAATCGAGAAATAATGGTTGTTCTATTTATATGAGTAATATCTTTTATGGTCATGCACCCTTGAAGAGTGGTCTATTTTGATGAATCTCGATAGTAGTGATACACATATTCATAATGTTGAAACCAAAAGATCGAGTTGATAATGATAGTGCAACTTATTTGTGCCTTTGCCGTTTAAGGTCATATCGGTTAAAGCGCCGGAAGAAACTCCATCTTGATGGACTTTTGGAATCCTTGATTATGAATCACTTGGACTTGAACCGTGCCTCATGGGCAAAGATGACTAAACCCGTTCTCGGTACTATGGAAAACAACATTTGTTGGAAATCATACATCGGATGTATGTGGTCGATGAATTTGAGGCTGGGTGGCGGTTTTATTTTCTCACCTTCACGGATGATTAAGCGGATATGGGTATATCTACTTAATGAAACATAAGTTGCGAAAATTAAAAATTTCGAGTGAAGTTGAAAATCATTAAACAAGAAAATTAAGTTTCTCGATCGATCGTGGAGGTGAATATTTGAGTTCAAGTTTGGTTTACATTTGAAACAATGCGGAATAGTTTGCAACTCCGCCAGGAACACCACAATAAATGGTGTGTCGAGCGTCTGTCGTACTTTACTAGATATGGTGCGATCTATGATGTCTCTTACAATTTGCTTCGTTTTGGGGTTATGCTCTAGAGGCGGCCGCATTCACTTTAGGGAACAATCAAATCCGTTGAGGCGACACCTTATGAACTTGGTTTGGCAAGAAACCAAAGTTGTCTTTCTTAAAGTTTGGGGATGCGATGCTTATGGAAAAAAGCTTCAACCGGATAAGCTCGAACCCTCGAATGTGTCTTCATAGGATACCCAAAGAGCGGTTGGGTACACCTTTATCACCAGATCGAAGGCAAGACATTTGTTGCTAAAATGGATCCTTTCTAGAAGGGTTTCTCCGAAAGAAGTGAGTGGGAGGAAAGTAGAACTTGATGAGGTAATTGTACCTTCTCCCTTACTTGAAAGTAGTTCATCAGAAACCGGTTTAAGACACCTACCCAAAGTAGTGAAAAGTTAATGATGTTGATCATGAAACTTGGATCAAGTTCTTCTGAAACCTCGTGATCAACAGTAAGATCCGCACCGGTAATGCGGTAATCCTATTCGGAAATCATGCTTACTAGATCCATGAAACCTGAACTATGAAGAAGCGATGGTGAGCCCAGTTAAAAATGGCTTGAGGCCATGAAACGAGATGGGATCCATGTATGAAAACAAAGTATGGACTTTGGTTGACTTGCCCGAGGTAGGCAAGCAATAGAAAACAAATGGATCTTCAAGAAGAAAGGCAGGGTAATATTCTTCTACAAAGCTCGACTTTGCAAAGGGTTTCGACAAGTTCAAGGGATTGACTCGATGAGACCTTCTCACCCGTGGCGATGCTTAAGTCTTCGAATCATGTTGCAATTGCCGCATTTATGATTATGAAATTTGGCAAATGGATGTAAAAAGCGCATTCTTGAATGGATTTCGGAAGAAGGTTGTATATGATGCAACGGAAGGTTTTATCGATCAAAGGGCTAACAAAGTTGGCTCCGATCCATTTATAATTTGGTGCAAGCATCTGGAGTTGGAATAAGGCTTTGATAGGTGTCAAAGCATTTGGGTTTATCTGGACTTTTGGAGCTTTTATTTACAAGAAAGTGAGTGGGACTCTGTAGCATTTCGATATTATATGTAGATGACATATTATTGATTGGAAATGATATAAATTCTGGATAGCATAAAGGGATACTTGAATAAGAGTTTTTCAATGAAAGACCTCGGGCTGCTTACATATTGGGCATTAAGATCTATAGAGATAGATCAAGGCCAATTGGACTTTCACAAAGCACATACCTTGACAAAATTTTGAAGAAGTTCAAAATGGATCAAGCAAAAGAAAGGGTTCTTGCAATGTTACAAGGTGTGAAGTTGAGTAAGACTCAATGCAACCACTGCGGAAGATAGAAAAAATGAAAGATGTTCCTATTTAAACTCTATCATGTATGCAATGTTGTGTACCGGACCGATGTGTGCCTTGCTATAAGCCTAGGGTACCAAAGTAATCCGAGTGGATCAAGGGCGTGATCAAGAACATCTGAAATACCGAAAGGACTAAGGATATGTTTCTCGTATTGGGGTGACAAAGGCCATCGTAAATGGTTACGTTGATGCAAGCAACCTGATCGGAACGATTCTCGCGGCCGGATCGTATTTACACTAAGCGGAGGAGCATCGGTTGGTGCGGTTCTAAACAAAGCGTCGTGGCGGGATCTACATGTGAAGCGGAGTACATAGCACTTGAGCACTAATGAAGGAGGGATGAAGGGTTCATATCCGATCTAGGTGTCATACCTAGTGCATGGGTCCAATGAAAATCTTCGTGACAATCTTGGGCAATTGCCTTAGCGAAGGAATCCAGTTTCACAAGAGGACCAAACACATCAAGAGCGCTTCAATTCCATCAGGGACTTAGTCGGTGGGAGACATAAATTTGCAAGATACATACGGATCGAATTTGGAACCGTTGACTAAGCCTCTTCCACGAGCAAAACATGATCGGCACCAAGACTCCATGGGTGTTAGAATCATTACTATGTAATCTAGATTATTGACTCTAGTGCAAGTGGGAGGTAAGGAAATATGCCCTAGAGGCAATAATAAAGTTATTATTTATTTCCTCATTTCATGATAAATGTTTATCATTCATGCTAAATTTTTAGGAAACATGATACATGTGTGAATGCATAAACAAACAACATGTCACTAGTATGCCTCTACTAGACTAGCTTTTAATCAAAGATGGTTATGTTTCCTAACCATGAACAAAAGTTGTTATTTGATTAAAGGTCACATCATTAGTAGAATGATCGATTGACATGACCCATTCCATTAGCCTTTCGATCGTTTAGTATTTTCTCTTGCTTTTTTCCATGACTTATACATGTTCCAAACTTGAGATTATGCAACTCCGTTTGGGAGGAAACTTTGGGTGCTACCGCCTAGCAAGGGGTGATTATAAAGGATTCGGGTGTCTCCAAAAGGGATGTTGGGTTGGCGTATTTCGAGATTAGGTTTTGTCCTCCGATTGGGGAGAGGTATCTTGGGCCCTCTCGGTAATACACATCACAAGCCTTGCAAGCAATACAACTAATGAGTTAGGTTTGAGATGATGTATTCGGGCGAGTAAAGAGACTTGCCGGTAGAGATTAAACTAGGTATTGGATCCGATGATCGAATCTCGGCCAAAGTAACTGATGACAAAGGGAACAACGTTATGTTGTTATCGGTTTGACCGATAAAGATCTTTAGAATATGTAGGAACCAATATGGGCATCCAGGTCCGCTGTTGGTTATTGACCGGGAGGCGTGTCTGGTCATGTCTAATGTTCTCGAACCGTAAGTCCTGGCAAGGTTTCGATGGCGGTTATTATGAGTTTATGTATTTTGATGTGAAAAGGTTGAGTCCGGATGTGATCAAGGACATGGGAGGAGTCTCGAAATGGTGAGACATAAAGATTGATATATTGGAAGCCTATATTTGGAGTCGGAATGGTTCGGGAAAAATTTCTTAAAATCAGGGAGGTTCGGAACCCAGGGAATAAATGGGCCTTAGTGGGCCTCGGGGAAAGAGGAGGGCCGGCCGAAGGCAGGGCCCCCTCCCCTGTCCGAATAGGACGGAGGGGGCGGCCCCTTTCCTCTTCCCTCCCCAATCCTCTCAACTAGGAATGGGGGAGTCCTACTCGGTGGGAGGAGACTCCTCCTAGCCTTCCTCCGGCCGGCCCTTTCCCCTCCCTCCTTTATATCACGGGGCAGGGGCACCCTAAAACAACAAAGTTTGTTAGGATGTTCCTTAGCCGTGTCGGTGCCCCCTCCACCATATTCCACCTCGGTCATTTAATCGCGAAGCTTAAGCGAAGCCCTCCGGATAGAACATCAAGATCGTCCTGCGCCGTGTCGCAGAACTCTCCCTCGAATTTCGGTGGATGGAATCGAGGGGCGTCATCAGGTATGCGTGTGTCAAGAACTTGGGCGCCAGAATGGCGGCGGGATCGGTCGGATCGCGAGGGGAGAATTGACTACTTCCTCTCGTTGTGATCGCTTCGCCCCGGGTCTCAAGTGCGTAGACAACCTCTCCCCTCTCGTTGCTATACATCACCATGATCTTGCGTGTGCGTGGAAATTTTTGAAATTACTCGTTCCCCAACAAAGCATTGAAGAAACTCCATCTTGATGGACTTGGAATCCTTGATTATGAATCACTTGGTACTTGAACCGTGCCTCATGGGGAAGATGACTAAAACACCGTTCTCGGTACTATGGAAAACCAGTTTGTTGGAAATCATACATCTGGAATGTATGTGGTCCGATGAATGTTGAGGCTCGTGGCGGATATCGTTATTTTCTCACCTTCCACAGGATGATTTAAGCGGATATGGGTATATCTACAATGAAGCACAAATCTGAAACATTTGAAAAGTTCAAAATTTGAGTGGTGGAGAATCATCGTAACAAGAAAATAAAATTTTCCGATCTTCGTGGAGGAGAATATTTGAGTTCGAGTTTGGTTTGCATTTAAACAATGCGGGAGTAGTTTAATTTCCCCCAGAACACCCAAACGAAATGGTGTGTCCGACGTTAATGTGCTTTACTTGATATGGTCGATCTATGATGTCTCTTACCGATTTCCGCTATCATTTTGGGGTTATGCTTTAAAGGGCCGCATTCACGTTAAATAGGGCACCATCAAAATCCGTTGAGGCGGCGCCTTATGGCGTGGTTTGGCAAAAAAAAGTTTCGTTTCTTAAAGTTTGGGGGCTGCGATGCTTATGAAGAAAAACTTCAACCGGATAAGCTCGAACCCTGGAATTGTCTTCATAGGATACCCAAAAAGGCAGGTACACCTTCTATCACAGATCCGAAGGCAAGACATTGTTGCTAAGAATGGATCCTTTCTAAGAAGGAGTTTCTCTCGAAAGAAGTGAGTGGGAGGAAAGTAGAACTTGATGAGATAAGCGTATCTACTCCCTTATTGGAAGGTAGTTCATCACGGAAGGTTCCCCCTACACCAATTAGTGAGAAAGCTAATGATATTGATCATGAAACTTGAATCAAGTTTCTCTTGAACCTCGTGGTTCCCGGTAAGATCCGCACGGTGAGTGGGTAATCCTATTCGGAGTCATGTTACGCCATGATGAACCCCGAACTATGAGGAAGCGATGATGAGCCCGATTCCGCAAAAATGGTGGAGGCCATTAAATCGGATAGGATCCATGTATGAAAACAAAGTATGGACTTTGGTTGACTTGCCGTGATCGGCAAGCCATTGAAAATAAATGGATCTTTAAGAAGAAGGCGGTGATGGTAATGTTCTTGTCTATAAGGCCGACTTGTTGCGAAAGGTTTTCGACAAGTTCAAGGGGTTGACTACGATGAGACTTTCTCACCCGTGGCGATGCTTAAAATCTCCGAATCATGTTGGCTATTCTGCATTTCATGATTATGAAATTTGGCAAATGGATGTCAAATGCATTCTTGAATGGATTTCTAGAAAAGAGTTGTATATGTTCAATCCCAAAGGGCCAATTTTTTCCCCAAAATTTTTCCCCGTTAATTGGGTTTTTGGGTTTTTTGTTTTAAAATTTTTTTTTGGGGTTTGCTTTAAGAAAAACCCCTTTCAAAAAAGGGGTTTTTTTAAACCCGAAAAATTTTTTTAAAAAAAAAAAATTTTCTTTTTTCTTGGGTTTTAAAGGAAAAAAATTTTTTAAGGGAAAAAAAAGGGGTTCCCAAAACCCCCCTTTTTTTTAAAAAAAAAAAATTTTTTTTTAAAAAATTTAAAATTTTTGGGTTTTTTTAAAAAGGTGGGGGAAAAAAACCCAAAAGGGTTTTTTTTTTGGAAGGGTTTTCCCCCCCCCAAATTTTTAAAAAAAAAAAAATTTCCTTTTTTGGGAAAAAAATTTTAAAAAACCCCTTTTTTTTTAAAAAAACCCCCCCAAAAGGGAAGCCGGGGGCCCTTTTTTTTTTAAAAAAGGGGAAGGTTTTTAAAAACAAAAATTTTTTTGGTTTTGGGAAATCCCCAAAAAAATTTTTCCCGAAAAGGGGGTTTGGGCCCTACCTTCCCCTCCTTTTTCCCCCTTTTAAAATTTTTTCCTCCGGGTTTTTTTTTGGCCCAAAAAAAAAAAAGGGGGGTTTTTTTAAAAAAAACCCCCTTTAAAAAGGGGGGGAAAAAGGAAAAAATTTGCCCCCCCCCAAAAGGGGCCGGGCCCTCCAAAATTTATTTCCCAAGCCCCTTTGGAAAACCCAAAAAATAAAAAATTTTTTTTTTTTAAATTTAAAAAATAAGGGGTTTTTTTCCAATTTAAAAAAAAATTAAAGGAAAAAAATTTGGAAAAAAGGAACCCCCAAAAAAAAAAAAGGGGGCCCTTTATTAAAAATTTTTAAAAAAAAGGTTTCCCCCGGGGCCCCCAAAATTTTAAAAATTTTTTAAAAAGAAAATTTTCCAATTTCGGGGGAAAAACCAAAACCCCCGGGAAAAGGGAAAAGGGGCCTTTTCCCCCCTTGGCCCAAATTAAGGTTTAATTTTGGGGTTTAAATTTCCCCAAAAAATTAAAAATTATTTTAAAACCTTTTTAAAAAAAACCCCCAATTGGCCCCCGGGGGGAAAAAAAAAAAGGGAAACAAGGGGTTTCCCAACCGGGAAACCCCCGGGGGGGGAAAAAAGGGAAAAAAAAGGGGGGGGCCCCAAAGGGGGGGGAAAAAGGGGGGAAACCCAAACCCAGGGGGAAAAAAGGGGGGGAAAGGGGAAATTTGGGGCCCCCCCGGGGAAAAATTTTTTCATTTTGAAAGGGCCCCCCCGGGGGAAAAACCAAAGGCCCTTTTCCATTTTCCCCAAAAGGGGAAGTTTTTTCAAGGTTCCCGGGAATTTCCCCCCCCTTTTTTTAAAAAGGGAAAGGGAACCCTTTTAAAATTATTTAAAAAAGACCGGAAAAGGGGAGGAAAAATTTTTAAAAGGGAAAAAAAATTTTAAATTTTTAAATTAAAAAAACCCCCCAAAAAAAAAAAAATTTTAAAAACCAAAAATTTAAAACCTATAAATTTAATTTAACTTTTTAAAAGGTTAAATTTTAAAAATTTTGGTTTTTTTTTCCCCAATTTTAAAAATTTTGGTTAAATAAAAAAACCCTTTTAAAAAATTTAAAAGGGAATTTTTTTATAAAAAGGGGTTTTGGGGCCCCTTTTAAAAACAAATTTTTCCTTTGGGGGGGGGCTCCCGGTTTGGAAGGGGGGGGGGGATTGGGGGAACCCAACCCCGGGTTTCCCCTTTCCCCCGGGGCCCCCCCCCCGGCCCATTTGGGGGGTTTTTGGGGCGGTTTTTTTTGGGGGGGGGGAATTGGGGGCCCGGGAAATTTCCGGGGTTTTCCCAAAGGGCCCAAATTTGGGTTTTTGGGGCCAAAAGGGGGGGGAAATGTGGGTTTGGGCCCCCCCCTTTTTTTTGGGGGCCCGGGGAGGTTAAATTTTTTCCCCCCCATTTTTTTTTAAAAAAATTTTTAAAGGAAAGGGGTTTTTTTGGGGGGTTTTTCCGGGGTTTGGGGTTTGGGAATTTTTGGGGACCTGAAGCCTCTGACAAAACTGATCGGCAAAGATCCATTTAGAACAACATTAACTAATTATTGACCAGGCAAGTGGGAGGAAGGAAATTGCCTAGAGGCAATAATAAAGATTATTTATTTCCTCATATCATGATAAATGTTTATTTTCATGCTAAATTGTAAGCAGGAAACATAAACATGTGGAATACATAGACAAAACTATAGTCACTAGTATGCCTCTACTTGACTAGCTCATTAATCAAAGATGGTTATGTTTCGACCATAGACATGTGTTTCATTTGATTAGTGGGATCACATCATTAGAAGAATGATGTGATTGACATGACCCTTATTAGCCTAGCATTGATGTTTAGTATCCTTTTACTTTCTCTGACTTATACAAAGTTCCCTATGAGTTTCAACTCCGTTTACGGAAGAACACTTTTGTTAAACGTCCCGTCGGGTGATTATAAAGGATCTCTGGTGTTTGAAGGTACATGTTGAGTTGGCATAATTGAATTAGGATTTGTCCTCCGATTGTGGGAGGTATCTCTGGGACCTCTCGGTAATACTCATCACCTAAGCCTTGCAAGCATGTAACTAATGAGTTAGTTATGAGATGGATTGAGCGAGTAAAAGACTTGCGTGGAGATTGAACTAGGTATTGGATAGGATCAAATCTGGGCAAAGTAAATCCAACAAAGGAACAAAGTATGTTGTTTGCGGTTTGGATAAAGATCTTGAAATATGTAGGAACCAATATGGGCATCAGGTCCCGCTATTGGTTATTGACCGGAACATTCTCGGTCATGTCTACATGTTCTCGAACGTGGGTCCCCTTGCCAAAGGTTTGAATGATAGTTATTTATGAGTTTATGTATTTTGATGTAGAAGGTTGTTGAGTCCGGATGTGATCACGGACATGACGAGTCTTGAAATGGTCGAGACATAAAGATTGATATATTGGGGATATATTTGGACACCGGAAAGGTTCGGGAGAGTTTGGGAATATCAAAGCTCCGGAGGTTGGAACCCCAAGTAAAATAGGGCCTTGGGGCCTTGTGGAAGGAGGGAAAGGAGCAAGGGGCCGCCCCCAAAATCCGGTGGGAGGGGGGCCTTTCCTCTTCCTCTTCCTTCCTTCTAGAATAGGAAAGGGGGGAAACCCTTGGTGGTTGCCCCCTAGGCGCCCACCCCTTGGGCGGCCTCCTCCTCCTCCTTTTTCTCAGGGGTGGGGGCACCCTAAACAACAAGTTGATCATTGAGATGTTCCCAGCCTGTCGGTGCCCCCTCACGATATTACACCTCGGTCATATTGTGCGGTGCTTGGGAAGCCTCGAAGAACATCAAGATGTCCCCGCCGTCATCTTGTGGAACTCCTCCCCCCTCTTGGATCGGAGATTCGTCATCAGCTTCATTTAAAGAACTTCGGAGGTGGAATGCGGTGTTGGATCGGTTGGACCGGGGCGTCACTACTTCCTCGTTCTCAGGCTTCCCGGTCCACGTGCGTAAAAACACCTCCCCTCTCGTTGCTAGCATCACCATGATCTTGTGTGGTGGGAAATTTTTAAATTACTCGTTCCCACACATACTTGGGCATTCCTTACTTCGGTAGTAGCTCCAAAAAGATCGTTTTTATGAACCTTGTCGGGAGGTATTGCATGGTGGCTCATTTTTGGAAGATGGTATTAGTTTTGTTGTGGAACTTTTGGGGTTATGGAACACTTTTG
>JAHHZJ010009158.1:0-17101 GCA_021437245.1 Aegilops speltoides
CCCCCCCCTCCGCCCGTGGCGACCGCTGGGCCCCGATCCCGCCGCTATCCCCGGGTCTTTCTGCTGCCCTTAATTGTTGGTAAATCCCTCTCCTTTTCTTTTTTTAGACTTCAAAATCCATAGAATATTCATAAAACTCCAAATTTGATGATTCAAATTTCTAGTAGCTCATACAATCATGATCTATCTCATGGTGCAACCATTTTCCGAAACTTTTCTTCACAAACATTTATCAAATCTTGTTTTCCATTTGTGATGAACTTTAGAAAATCACAGAGGGCTCATATTAATCAAATGCCATGATTCAAATTCCTAGATGCATCTAAGTTCATAACTTAGTTTTTGAACATTTTTATTAATACTTTCTGAACCCCCAAAAATAAGAGCCATTTCTTCATATTTGACAACTTTTGCAAATTCATGGAAAATCATCCAACTCAAATCGTAAACCAATTCCTGATGCTTCAAAATCATCCTTTGTTAAATGGGTCCTTTGCTCATTTTAAAAATATATTTTTCACTTCTTGCAAATCCATAAACCCTTGTTCACCATATCAAAATGTTGAGATGTCCATTGATCAAATCCTAATAAACCACTTTGGTTCCCTCATTGACGGAGGTATCCTGAAAATCAACTCATATTTTGAGCACTTTTATTTCCCCTTGTTGTTTGCTTATTATGCTTGCCTTGACGATAGTTAAAAAAGGGGAATCCGGAGTTGGACCGGGATATTTGAAGACCTCGAAGACTTTGTTAAAAGACAAGCAGCCCTTTACCATTTTATGAAACCTTCTTATACTGGATAGTTAATACTTGTTGCCCAAAATCATGATGAGATGGTGAACCAAATGGTTGGTTCCCGGTTACATTCCTCGTTGATACTTGCATTGTGCATGGCCCTACCTTCTTATGAGGGTTATGCGGTGGGATGAAAGGATGCAAATGTAGATGCTCATAAATGGGATGGGTTTGTGCATGGTGAAGGAAAAGTGATTTCAAAGTCTTTAAAACCCGTCGGGTGCCATTATGCCGGGAGATGATGAGATGGGTGACCACTTGATAAGTGGTGTGCCAAGGAAAGGGTGTGTTGTTTTCAAAACGGTTGGTGGGTTTGGGAACCCATTCACCCTCTCCTTATAGGGAAAGGGCATTATTGAGTACCTAGCCGATACAACGACCCGCATTACTAGTGGCGGGGAGGTTGGTGCCTCTCTCTTGGGGCGAATTTGGGTGACCATTGTTTCACAGGCCGGACACCGTTGGTACCCGTGCTTGTGGTATGTGATGAATATGGGGCGAGGCTCACAACTTTATGATGTGAAATGTTTGGCATGGGGTTTACCTCAGTGGACTCCATGTTAGTGTCGTCTAGGGAAAGGTGATGGTGCTTACGGGTCTTAGTTTCATGGTGCGTGGATGACATAAGTTCCCGGATCTAGTGGGTAAAGTTGCAACCTCTGCAGTGTAAAACTAGAATAATGTCCCGGTCATGGCATTAATAACCGCTCTTGGGCTATTCCACTTGTTTTAAACCCAGCGTGTGTGATGATAAATGACTTGGGTCATCAAAGGACTTGCGATTGAGATGGGTTGGTGCCCTCATTTTATAAATGGGTTGGTGCCCATTCTATTTATGTTATATGCCAGTTCTCATGGTTACTTGAACTCTCTTGATGCATGCTTTATAGGATGTTGAACATGTCATTGCACTCAAAACTAGCTTTATCAAAATTTACCTTTCATGCATTGTTGTACCTTGAACCAAAACATGGGTTGTTGAGTCATTCAAAGTACTCATTGGCTTCCGGTTATTTAATTGACCCGGGCATGGAAAACGAGGATGTGATGAAAACACTTGTGTGAACATCGAGCTAGGGCCTTCGATGAATGCGAGGGTTAAGGCGGATGGGTGGGTCCAAGTTATGGGAAATTTCCCTGCGATGTTATACTCAAGAATGACCATAATGGTCCTACTTGTTGTCGGTATGTATGGATGTAAAATCTTGTTATTATTAATGTGTTGGTGAGCATTGATCTAGGATCACTATACCGTGCATTGGTGATCCGACTTATGGTGGGGTCCCCCCTCAAGCGCTAGCGGGAACC
This sequence comes from Aegilops speltoides, assembly GCA_021437245.1. NCBI lineage: Eukaryota > Viridiplantae > Streptophyta > Magnoliopsida > Poales > Poaceae > Aegilops > Aegilops speltoides. Next base: position 2,108 of record JAHHZJ010009158.1, read on the forward strand.
GAATCCATAAAATACTCCCTTGGGCGGGTGCCCTCAAATCATAGCAGACTTTTGCGAAAGTCAAAAACATCATTAAATATTTGTTTTGGAACAAGTTTACGAAATTGGCACTTCCTTTTGAAGGAAATTGAAGTTATGTTGCTTATATACATTAGCCCCGGTGGGACAAGCGTACCTTCTGCGATGCTCTATGATCCAGGCGATCTCATTTGGCGTAAATTGAAAAAATCCGGTGACTATATGCCTTATTCTCCTTGTTTTTCATCGGATGGCATCCCTCACCAGCGTGGCCGGGAACAAAAGGGCATTCGGCATTGGTCATATACATGTGGGCGATATCTCCTCTATAGAGGACAAAAATTTTAGGGATCAAAAGCGCGGAAAATGAAGTACTTTCAAGGACGCCATAGAATGGAGATGTTCAAACGGTCATAATTTTGTCATTGGTCGTGTGCACCCAAATACTCAAACTGCCCGGGTAAAAATCAAAAATACCCCCCTTGCGGGGAAGCGAAGTGCCCTCAAATCTGACCTTAAGCGGAATTTTTGGCCCTAAAGTAAAGAACATCATTAAATCCTTTGTTTTTGGACAAGTTTACGAACCCATTGGCACTTCCTTTAGAAGGAAATTCGATTATGTTGCTTATAGACATTACTGGTGGGACAAACATACCTTTGCGGATGCTCTATGATCAAAGCATCTCATTTGGCGTAAATTGAAAAATCCGGTGACTATATGCCTTATTCTCCTTGTTTTGGGTTATCTTGTAACTCCGGCGTGAAGCCGGGAACAAAGGGCATTCACGACCCAATATACATTAAAGGAATCTCCCTATAGAGGACAAAGAAATTTTAGGCTCGGGAAAAGCGCCCAAAAAATGAAGTACTTTCAAGGGCCATAGAATGGAGATGTTCACTAAGCGATCATAATTTTGTCATTAGGACGTGGGACCCACAAGTACTCAAAGCTTTCGCGGCAAACCGGAATCAAAAATCTCCCGCTTGCGGGGAGGGGTGCCCTCAAATATGGCCTTAAGGGGACTTTTTTTAAAAGTCAAAAACATCATTAGTTGTTTTTCACAAGTTTAGGCATTGGCACTTCCTTTGAAGGAAATTGGATTATTTGCTTATAGACATTAGCCCCCCTGGTGGGACAAGGCCTTCTGGGATGCTCTATGATCAAGGCGATCTCATTTGGCGTAAATTGAAAAAATCCGGTGACTTATGCCTTATTCTCCTTGTTATCGCGGATGGCATCTTTTCTAGCGTGAAAGCCAAGAACAAAACATTCCATCGGTCGATATACATTGGAAATGTATCTCCTCTATAGAGGACAAAAATTTTAAACTCGGAAAAGCCCCGAAAAATGAAGTACTTTCAGGGCGCCATAGAATGGAGAATGTTCACTAAGCGGTCATAATTTTGTCATTGGTCCTTTGGACCCTATACTCAAATTGCTGGCGGAAACGAATCGAAAAACTCCCTTGCAGGCCGGGTGCCCTCAAATCTGACTAAGCGGTTTGGCTGGTCAAAGAACATCATTAAATCCTTTTTTGGAAAGTTTGAACCCATTGGCACTTCCTTTTGAAGAAATTGAGATTATTTGCTTATACATTGCCCCTGGTAGGGAAAACGACCTTCTGCGGATGCTCTATGATCGGCGATCTCATTTGGCGTAAATTGAAAAATCCGGTGACTATATGCCTTATTCTCCTTGTTTTGCGGATAGCATCTTTGCAACTCCGCAGCGTGGCCGGAACAAAGGGCATTCCGGCATCGGTCGATATACATGTGGGCGATATCTCCTCTATAGAGGACAAAAATTTTAATCAGCCGAGAAAATGAAGTATTTCAGGGCGCCATAGAATGGAAGATTTCAAAAAGCGGTCATAATTTTGTCATTGGTCTTCCCCAAATACTCAAACTGCTTTGCGGCAAATCAGAAAATACTCCCCACTTGCGGGGGGCGAATGCCCTCAAATCTGCCTTAAGCGGGACTTTTGGCCCTAAAAAGTAAAGAACATCATTAAATATTTTTTGGACAAGTTTGAACCATGGCACTTCCTTTGAAGAAATTCGAGATTATGTTGCTTATAGACTTGGGAGGGACAAACATACCTTCTGCGGATGCTCTATGATCCAATCTCATTTGGGTAAATTGAAAATCGTGACTATATGCCTTATTCTCCTTGTTTTGGGGTTGGTGTTTTAACTCAAGCGTGGGCCAGGAACAAAAGGACATTCTGGCATCGGTCGATATACATTGGAAGCGATATCTCCTCTTGGGGACAAGAAATTTTAGGCAATCGGGAAAAAGCGCGAAAGAAGTACTTTCAAGGGCGCCAAGAATGGAAGATGTTCACTAAAGCGATCATAATTTTGTCATTGAACGTGTGGACCCAATACTCAAACCTGCGGCAAACCTGAATCCAAAAATACTCCCGCCGGGAGGACCGTAGTGCCCTCAAATCCCTTAAAGGGGACTTTTGACAAAGTCAAAGAACATCATTATATTTTTTTCACAAGTTTAGCCATTGGCACTTCCTTTTGAAGGAAATTAGAGATTATGTTGTTATAGACATTAGCCCCTGGTGGGACAAGCGTACCTTCTGGATGCTCTATGATCCGGGCAATCTCATTTGGCGTAAATTGAAAAAATCCTTGACTATATGCCTTATTCTCCTTGTTTCCGGATGGTATCTTGTAACTCAGGCGTAAACCAAGAACAAGGGCATTCGGCATCGGTCAATAATGTGGAAATGATATCTCCTCTATGGGACAAAAATTTTAGGCTCGGGGAAAAGCGCCGGAAAATGAAGTACTTTCAAGGGCGCCATAGAATGGAGATGTTCACTAAAGGGTCATAATTTTGTCATTGGTCCTTGGGACCCCATGTACTCAAATTGCTAGCGGCGAAACCGGAATCGAAAATACTCCCGCTTGCCAGTGCAGGTGCCCTCGTTAAGCAGGGGACTTTTTGGAAAAGTCAAAGAACATCATTATCTTGTTTTGGACAAGTTTGAACCCATTGGCACTTCCTTTTGAAAATTGAAGAATTTGTTATATACATTCCCCCGGTGGGACAAACGTACCTTCTGCGGATGCTCTATGATCGGCATCTCATTTGGCGTAAATTGAAAAATCCGGTGACTATATGACTTATTCTCCTTTTTTGCGGATGGCATTTTGTAACTCCCGGCGTGGCCGGAACAAAAGGGCATTCCGCATCGGGATATACATTGGAAACGATATCTCCTCTATAGAGGACAAAAATTTTGGCGATGGGAAAAAAGCGCCGGAAAATGAAGTACTTTCAGGGGCCCATAGAATGGAAGATGTTCACTAAAGCGGGCATAATTTTGTCATTGGTCCGTGTCGGACCCATGTACTCAAACTGCTGGCAACCGAATCGAAAATACTCCCCTTGCAGGGGCCGGTGCCCTCAAATCCCTTAAGCGGGACTTTTGCCGGTCAAAAACATCATTAAATCATTTTTTTGGACAAGTTTACGAACCCGGCACTTCCTTTTGAAGGAAATTTGAGAGATTATGTTGCTTATACATTAGCCCCCGGTGGGACAAGCGTACCTTCTGGGGATGCTCTATGATCGGCGATCTCATTTGGCGTAAATTGAAAAAAATCGGGACTATATGCCTTATTCTCCTTGTTTTGCGGATGGCTTCTTTAAAACTCAGGGCGTGAAAGCCGAGGAACAAAGGGCATTCGGCATCGGTCATATACATGTGGAACGATATCTCCTCTTAGAGGACAAAAATTTTAGGGAAATCGGTAAAAGCGCGGAAAATGGCTTTCAAGGGCGCCATAGAAGGGAAGATGTTCACTAAAGGGTCATAATTTTGTCATTGGTCCGTTGGACCCAAATTACTCAAACGCTGGCGAGCATCGAATCGATACTCCCGCTTGCCGGGAGGCTGGGTGCCCTCAAATGGTTAAGCGGGACTTTTTTAAAGTCAAAAGAACATCATTGGTTTTTTTTGGACAAGTTTGAACCCATTGGCACTTCCTTTTGAAGGTTGAGATTATGTTGTTTATACATTAGCCCCGGAGGACAAGCGTACCTTCTGCGGATGCTCTATGATCGGGCGATCTCATTTGGCGTAAATTGAAAATCCGTGACTATATGCCTTATTCTTTGTTTTTGCGGATGGCTTCTTGCAACTCGCGGGCCGGGAACAAAAGGGCATTCCATCGGTCAATATACATGTGAAGCGATATCTCCTCTATAGAGGACAAAAATTTTAATGACATAAAAATGAAGTACTTTCAGGTCCATAGAATGGAGATGTTCAAAAGCGGTCATAATTTTGTCATTGGTCCGTTGGACCCACAAGTACTCAAACTGCTTGTTAAATCGAAAATACTCCCCCTTGCGCTAGGAAGCCGGGTGCCCTCAAATCGCCTTAAGCAGGACTTTTGGCCCTAAAGTAAAAAGAACATCATTAATCTTTTTTTGGACAAGTTTAACCCATTGGCACTTCCTTTGAAGGAAATTCAGAGATTATGTTGCTTATAGACATTAGCCCCTGGTAGGGACAAGCGTACCTTCTGCGGATGCTCTATGATCGGGCATCTCATTTGGCGTAAATTGAAAAATCCGTGACTATACCTTATTCTCCTTGTTTTACGGATGGCATCTTTGTAACTCCGCGGAAAGCCGGGAACAAAGGGCATTCGGCATGGTCGATATACATGTGCGATATCTCCTCTATAGAGGACAAGAAATTTTAGGCTCGGGAAAAGGACAGAAAATGAAGTACTTTAAGGGCCATAGAATGGAGATATTCACTAAAGCGTCATAATTTTGTCATTGGGTCCATATCGGACCCACAAGTACTCGCGCTTTCATGGCGAACCGAATCAAAAATACTCCCGCTTGCGGGAGGCCGTGTGCCCTAATCGGTTAAGCGGACTTTTTTAACGAAAGTCAAAGAACATCATTTTTTTTTTTCAAATTTCGACCCATTGGCACTTCCTTTTGAAGGAAATTCAAGAGATTATGTTGCTTATATACATTAGCCCAGGTAGGGACAAACATACCTTTTGCGATGCTCTATGATCGGCATCTCATTTGGCCGTAAATTGAAAAAATCGGTGACTATATCCTTATTCCCTGTTTTGCGGATGGCATCTTTTGCAACTCAGCGTGAAAGGGGAACAAAAGGGCATTCGGCATCGGTCAATATAGTGAAGCGATATCTCCTCTATAGAGGACATGAAATTTTAGAATCGGAAAAAGCCGAAAATAAGTACTTTCAGGCCATAGAATGGAAGATGTTCACAAGGGTCATAATTTTGTCATTGGTCCGTGTCGGATCCACAAGTACTCAAACTGCTTTCGGGCCTTGAATCAAAAATAATCACCACCGCCGGGGAAGCCGGTGCCCTCAAATCTGATTAGCAGGACTTTTGGCCCAAAAGTAAAGAACATCATTAAATCATTTTTTGGACAAGTTTGAACCCATTGGCACTTCCTTTGAAAAATTGAGATTATGTTGCTTATAGACATTAGCCCCGGTAGGGACAAGCGTACCTTCTGCGGATGCTCTATGATCAAGGCGATCTCATTTGGCGTAAATTGAAAAAAATCCGGTGACTTATGCCTTATTCTCCTTGTTTTGGGATGGCATCTTTGCTCACGCGGGCCGGGAACAAAACATTCGGGCATCGTCAATATACATTGCAAACAATATCTCCTCTATAGGACAAAAATTTTAGGGCGTCGGGAAAAAGCCCGAAAATGAAGTACTTTCAAAGGGCCATAGAATGGAAGATGTTCACCGGGTCATAATTTTGTCATTGGTCCGTTGGACCCCAAGTACTCAAACTGCTTTTGGCGAAACCGAATCAATACTCCCGGTTGCGGGAGGCGTAGTGCCCTCAAATATGTTAAGCAGGACTTTTTACGAAAGTCAAAGAACATCATTAAATATTTTTTTTCACAAGTTTACGACATTGGCACTTCCTTTTGAAGAAATTCAAGAATTATTTGCTTATATACATTAGCCCACGTAGGGACAAGCGTACATTTGGGATGCTCTATGATCAAAACGATCTCATTTGGGTAAATTGAAAAAATTCGGTGACTATATGCCTTATTCTCCTTGTTTTGCGGATGGCATCTTTGTAACTCACGGCGTGGCCGGGAACAAAGGCATTCCACGGCCAATATAAATTGGAAATGATATCTCCTCTATGAGGACAAAATTTTAGAAAATGGGCAAAAGCCGAGAAAATGAAGTACTTTGGGGCGCCATAGAATGGAAGGATGTTCACTAAAGCGATCATAATTTTGTCATTGGGTCTGTCGGACACAAAGTACTCGCTGCTGGCGACATCGAATCAAAATACTCCCCTTGCAGGGGCCGTAGTGCCCTCAAATCTGGTTAAAGCGGGAATTTTTGGCGAAATCAAAGAACATCATCGTGCTGTTTTCCCAAAGTTTTGAGCATTGGCACTTCCTTTTGAAGGTTGGAGATTATGTTGCTTATAGACATTAGCCCCTGGTAGGGACAATTACCTTTGGGATGCTCTATGATCCAATCTCATTTGGGTAAATTGAAGAAAATCCAGTATATGCCTTATTCTCCTTTTTGCGGATGGTCTTTGTAACTCACCGTGTGAAACCGGAACAAAGGGCATTCGGCATGGTCGATATATTGGGATATCTCCTCTTATAGGACAAAAATTTTGGGGCTCGAAAAAGCGCAAAAGAAAATGAAGTTTTCAGGGCGCCTAGAATGGAGGATGTTCACTAAAGCGGTCATAATTTTGTCATTGGTCCGTGTCGGACCCAAGTACTCAAACTGCTCCGGGCCCGAACGAAAATACTCCCGCTTGCGGGAGGTGCCCTCAAATCTGACCTTAAGCGGACTTTTGTAAAAGTCAAAAGAACATCATTAAATGGCTATTTTACACAAGTTTAACGCATTGGCACTTCCTTTTGAAGGAAATTGAATTATTTGCCTATAACATTAGCCCCTGGGGACAAGCGTACCTTTGCGGATGCTCTATGATCGGCGATCTCATTTGGCTTTAAATTGAAGAAAATCCGCTAAATGCCTTATTCTCCTTGTTTTGCGGATGGTCTTGTAACTCATGCGTAAAGCCGGGAACAAAGGGCATTCTGGCGATATATATTGGCGATATCTCCTCTATATAGGAAAGAAATTTTGGGGCAATCGGAAAAGCGCAAAGAAAATGAAGTACTTTCAAGGGCGCCATAGAATGGAGAATGTTCACTAAAGCGATCATAATTTTGTCATTGGTCTGTCGGACCCCAAAGTACTCAAACTGCTTTCAGGCAACCGTCAAAAATACTCCCGCTTGGGGGAGGCCGGTGCCCTCAAATCTATTAAGCGGGACTTTTTCCCGAAAGTCAAAGAACATCATTTCTTTTTTCCACAAGTTTACGAGCTTGCACTTCCTTTTGAAGGAAATTCAAGAGTTATGTTCTTATACATTAGCCCACGGTAGGGACAAGCGTACATTGCGGATGCTCTATGATCCGGCATCTCATTTGGCTAAATTGAAAATTCGGGACTATATGCCTTATTCTCCTTGTTTTTGGGATGGCATCTTTGCTCACGGCGTGAAAGCCGGGAAAAAAAGGCATTCGGGTCGGTCATATACATGAAAATATCTCCTCTATAGAGGACAAAAAATTTTAGGCACGAAAAGCGCGAAAATGAAGTACTTTCAAAAGCCATAGAATGGAGATGTTCACTAAAGCGATCATAATTTTGTCATTGGTCTGGGACCCAAAGTACTCGTGCTTTGGCACCGGAATCGAAAAATACTCCCGCTTGCGGGAGGCCGTGTGCCCTCATCTGACCAGCGGGACTTTTTACGAAAGTCAAAGAACATCATTAATCATTTTTTTCACAAGTTTGGGCATTGGCACTTCCTTTTGAAGGAAATTCAAAGATTATGTTGCTATAGACATTAGCCCCGGTAGGGACAACGTTCCTTTAAATGCTCTATATGGGCAATCTCATTTGGATAAATTGAAGAAAATCCAGCTATACCTTATTCTCCTTGTTTTGCGGATGGCATCTTTGTAACTCACCCGGGTAAAGCCGGAACAAAGGGCATTCCATGGTCAATATATGTGGCAAATATCTCCTCTTATAGGACAAAAATTTGCTCGAAAAGCGCGAAAATGAAGTACTTTCAGGCGCCATAGAATGGAAGGATGTTTACTAAAAGCGGTCATAATTTTGTCATTGGTCGTGTCGGACCCATAATATCAAACTGCTCCGCGGGCGAATCAAAAATACTCCCCTTGCGCTAGAAGCGGTGCCCTCAAATTGATTAAGCAGGACTTTTGGCCCGAAAGTCAAAACATCATTAAATCTATTTTTCACTTTGAGCATTGGCACTTCCTTTTGAAGGAAATTAGAAGTTATTTGTTATAGACATTAGCCCCTAGTGGGGACAATACCTTCTGCGGATGCTCTATGATCGGGCAATCTCATTTGGCTAAATTGAAAAAATCCCGGTAAATGCCTTATTCTCCTTGTTTTGCGGATGGCATCTTTTTCATGTGGGCCGGAACAAAAGGCATTCGGCATGGTCATATATTGTGGAACCGAATCTCCTCTTATAGGACAAAAATTTTGGTGCAATCGAGCCCGCACGAAAATGAAGTACTAACGCCAAGAAGGGGATGTTCACTAAACGATCATAATTTTGTCATTGGTCGGTTGGACCCAAACTCAAATCTTTCTGAAGCGAATCAAAAAATACTCCCGCGCGGGGGCCCTGTGCCCTCAAATCCAAGCGGACTTTTTAGAAAGTCAAGAACATCATTATATTTTTTTCCACAAGTTTGACCTGGCACTTCCTTTTGAAGGAAATTCAAGATTATGTTGCTTTATACATTAGCCCACGGTGGGACAAACGTCCGTTCTGGATGCTTTATGATCGGGGATCTCATTTCCGTAAATTGAAAAAATCCGGTGACTTATTTATTATCCTTGTTTTTGGGGATGGCATCCAACTCCCCAAAGCCGGAACAAAGGCATTCGGCATCGGTCATATACATGGAAACGATATCTCCTCTTGAGGACAAAAATTTTAAACTCGGGCGCGAAAAATGAAGTACTTTCAGGGCGCCGAATGGAAGATGTTCAAAGCGGTCATAATTTTGTCATTGGTCGTGTCGGACCCCAATACTCAAACTGCTTTGCGGTGGTAATCAAAAATAATCCCCACTTGCGCGGAAGCCAGTGCCCTCAAATTGACCTTAAGGGACTTTTGGCCCAAAAGTAAAAATCATTCTTTTTTTGGACAAGTTTAAACCCATTGGCGTTCCTTTAGAAGGAAATTGAAGATTATGTTGCTTATAGATATTAGCCCCCTGGAAGAACAAATTACCTTTCCAATGCTCTATGATCGGCGATCTCATTTGGCGTAAATTGAAAAAATCGGTGACTTATGTTATTCTCCTTGTTTTGCGGATGGCATCTTTTCTGCAGCGTGAAAGCGGAACAAAAGGCATTCGGCATCGGTCGATATATATGTGGAAGCGATATCTCCTTAAGGACAAAAAATTTAAAAAAATCGGTAAAGTGCGAAAATGAAGTACTTTGGGGCCATAGAATGGAGATGTTCACTAAAAGATCATAATTTTTCATTGTCCATTGAACCCCAAATACTCGAACTGCTTTCATGGCGAAGGAATCGAAAAACTCCCGCTTGGCGAGGCCCGTGGTGCCCTCAAATCGCCTTAAGCAGGACTTTTTTACAAAGTCAAAAACATCATTGTTCTTTTTTCACACAAGTTTAAAACCTTGGCACTTCCTTTTGAAGGAAAATCGAATTATGTTGCTTATAGACATTAGCCCCTGGTAGGACAAAGCCCTTCTGCGGATGCTCTATGATCGGCAATCTTATTTGGGTAAATTGAAAAAAATCCGCTATGCCTTATTCTCCTTTTTTTTCGGATGGCATCTTTGTAACTCCGGCGTAAAGCCGGAAAAAAAGGGCATTCCGGCATCGGTCGATATATTGGAACCTATATCTCTCATATGGGACAAGAAATTTTGGGCTAGGAAACGCCAAAATAAGTACTTTCAAGGGGCCATGAATGGAGGATGTTCACTGCGGTCATAATTTTGTCATTGGTCCGTTGGGACCCATAAGTACTCAAACTATCATGGCGGCGTCAACGAAAATACTCCCCTTGGCGATGGCTGGTGCCCTCAAATCTGTTAAGCGGACTTTTTTCAAAGTCAAAGAACATCATTTCGTTTTTTTTGGACAAGTTTAAACCCATTGGCACTTCCTTTAGGAAAAATTAGAGATTATGTTGCTTATAGACATAGGCGGTAAGACAATGTACCTTTGCGTTGCTCTATGATCCGATCTCATTTGGCGTAAATTGAAAAATCGGTGACTATATGCCTTATTCTCCTTGTTTTCCGGATGGCATCTTTGTAACTCGGCGTGAAAACGGAACAAAAATTCGGCATCGGTCATATACATCTGAAGCGATATCTCCTTCATAGAGGACAAAAAATTTTGGGGCTCGGAAAAAGCCGGAAAATGAAGTACTTTCGGCGCCATAGAATGGAGAGATGTTCACTAAGGGCCATAATTTTGTCATTGGTCCGTTCGGACCCAAAGTACTCAAACTGCGCATTAAAATCTCGCTTGCGCGGGGGCGGTGCCCTCAAATTACCTAAGCGGGACTTTTAAAAAAGTCAAAGAACATCATTAAATTTGTTTTTCCACAAGTTTAGAATCATTGGCACTTCCTTTTGAATAAATTGAGAGATTATGTTGCTTATGAATTAGACCCTGGTAAGGGACAAACATACCTTCTGCGGATGCTCTATGATCAAGGCAATCTCATTTGGCGTAAATTGAAAAATCATCTCCTTGTTTTGCGGATGGCATCTTTGTAACTCAGCGTGGCCGGGAACAAAGGGCATTCCACGGTCAATATATATGTGGGATATCTCCTCTATATAGGACAAAGAAATCTTGGGGAACGGGAAAAGCCGAAAAATGAAGTACTTTCAGGGCCTTAGAATGGACAGATGTTTTCTAAAGCGGTCATAATTTTGTCATTGGTCCGTGTCGGACCCAAGTACTCAAACTGCTCCAGGGCGAATCAAATACTCCCGCTTGCAAAGGCAAGTTCAAATCGTTGCGGGTTTTTCCCGAAAGTCAAAGAAATCTTAAATTTTTTTTGGACAAGTTTGAACCCATTGGCACTTCCTTTTGAGGGAAGAAGATTATTTGCTTATATACATTAGCCCTCTGGTAGGGACAAAATTACCTTCTGCGGATGCTCTATGATGGCATCTCATTTGGGTAAATTGAAAAAAATCCGTGGCTATATCCTTATTCTCCTTGTTTTCGGATGTATTTGTAATTCGCGGGCCAAGAACAAAGGGCATTCGGCAGGTTAAATATATGTGGAACCGATATCTCCTCTACATAAGACAAAAATTTTGGGAATCAAAAGCGCGAAAAAAAGTACTTTCAGGGCCATAGAATGGACGGATGTTCACTAAAGCGGTCATAATTTTGTCATTGGTCCATATCGGACCCAAGTACTCAAACGCTTTCGGCGTCGGAATCAGAAAATACTCCTTGGGGGCGGGTGCCCCAAATCGTTAAGCATGACTTTTTCGAAAGTCAAAGAACATCATTATTTTTTTTTGAAAGTTTGAACCCATTGGCACTTCCTTTTGAAGGAAATTTGAGAGATTTTTTGCTTATAGACATTATTTCCCTGGTAGGGGACAAGCTCTTCTGGTGCTCTATGATCAAATCTCATTTGGCGTAAATTGAAGAAAATCCATGCTATATGCCTTTTCTCCTTGTTTTGCGGATGGCATCTTTGTAACTCGGCGTGGCCGGAACAAAGGGCATTCGGCATCGGTCATATATATTGGGCGATATCTCCTCTATAAGGACAAAAATTTTAGTCGTAGCGCAGAAAATGAAGTACTTTAAGGACCCATAGAATGGAGGATGTTCACTAAACGGTCATAATTTTGTCATTGGGACTCGTGTCGGACCCTAAGTACTCAAACTTTTCATGGCGCCGAATCAGAAAATACTCCCGATTGTGCGGGGGGCGGTGCCATCAAATCGCCTTAAGCGGACTTTTGTTGAAAGTCAAGAACATCATTAAATTTTTTTTTGGACAAGTTTTAAACCCATTGGCACTTCCATTTGGGAAATTGGGATTAGGTTGCTTATAGACTTAGCCCCTGTAGGGACAAGCTCCTTTGGGATGCTCTATGATCGGGCGATCTCATTTGGGTAAATTGAACAAAATCCAGGTATACTTTATTCTCCTTGTTTTGCGGATGGCATCTTGTAACTCACGGGTGGCCATGAACAAAGGCATTCCGCCGGTTTATATATATGTGGATCCGATATCTCCCTTATAGGATAAGAAATTTTGGGGCAATGGGCATGAAAAATGAAGTACTTTCAGGGCGCCATAGAATGGAAGATGTTCTCTAAAGGGTCATAATTTGGTCATTGGTCGTGTCGGACCCAAGTACTCAAACTAGTCCGGGACGTCCGAATCCATAAAATACTCCCCTTGCGGGGGGTGCCCTCAAATCGTGCGATTTTTGCCCGAAATCAAGAACATCATTAAATTTGTTTTTGGACAAGTTTACGAACCATTGGCACTTCCTTTTGAAGGAAGTCGGGAGATATGTTGTATATACATTATCCCCTGGTAGGGACAAAAGTACCTTTCTGGATGCTCTATGATCCGGCAATCTCATTTGGCGTAAATTGAAGAAAATCCGGTATACCTTATTCTCCTTGTTTTGCGGATGGCATCTTGCTCGGCGTGAAAGCCATGAACAAAGGGCATTCCACGGTGAATATATGTGGAAGCGATATCACCTCTATGAGGAAAAACTTTTGGGTCGGGCGGAAAATGAAGTACTTTCAGGGGCCATAGAATGGAAGATGTTCTCTAAAGGGTCATAATTTTGTCATTGGTCGTGCGGACCCAAATACTCAAACTGCCATGGGGCCTGAATCATAAATACACCCGCTTGCCCGGGGAGGCCGGTGCCCTCAAATCTGACCTTAAGCGGTACTTTTGGCCAAAGTCAAAAACATCATTTCGCTGTTTTTGACAATTTGTTGGCACTTCCTTTTGAAGAAATTTGAGAGATTATTTGCTTATAGACTTAGTTCCCGGTAGGGACAAGCGTACCTTCTGCGGATGTCTTGAAGGCGATCTCATTTGGCGTAAATTGAAAAAAAAATGACTATCCTTATTCTCCTTGTTTTGGGATGGCATTTGCTCCCGTAACTAGGAACAAAAGGCATTCGGCATCGGTCAATATATATGTGAACGATATCCCTTAGAGGACAAAAATTTTAAATTCGGGAGCGCGAGAAAATGAAGTACTTTCAAGGGGATATGAATGGACGATGTTCACTAAAGCGGTCATAATTTTGTCATTGGTCGTGTCACCCCAAAGCTCAAACTACTCAGGCGTGCGAATCGAAAATACTCCCGCGCGGGGAGGCAGTGCCCTCAAATCCGATGGGACTTTTGGCCGAAAGTCAAAAACATCATTTCTTTTTTTGACAAGTTTCTAAACCCCCACTTCCTTTTGAAGGAATTGAGAGATTATGTTGCTTATGACATTAGTTCCCTGGTAGGTACAAATGTACCTTTCTGATGCTCTATATCAAGGCATCTCATTTGGGTAAAGAAAAATCCAATTAAACCTTATTCTCCTTGTTTTGCGGATGGCATCTTTGTAACTCACGCGTGGCCGAACAAAGGCATTCGGCCGGTTAATATATATTGGGCGATATCTCCTCTATAGAGGACAAAATTTTGGTCGAAAAAGGCGAAAATGAAATTTAGGGCCGCCATAAATGAAGAATTTACTAAAGGTCATAATTTTGTCATTGGGCTCCTGCGGACCCAAAGTTTGTTTGCGGGTGAAGGAAAATATTTCGCTTTGGGAAAGGCGGGTGCCACAAATGCCAGGGGGAGTTTTCCCTTGAAAGTTTAAAAAAAATTTTTTTTAAAAGGGGTTTGCCCGGGGAATTTTAAAAAAATTTAAACCCTTTGGGAGGGTTTTGGGGAAAAATAAAAGGGCTTTAAAACCCGGGGGGCCCCCGGGGGTTGGGTGGGGCGGGAATTTTTCCGGGGGTTGGGTGGGGTTTGGGAAATTTTTTAAGGGGGAGGCTTTTACCCCGGGTTAAAGTTTGGGGGGTTACTAAAAGGGTTTGGGTTTTCTTGGGAAATGGGTAAATTTGGGGCTTGGGGGGTGGTCGTGTGTGGGTTGGATTGGGGTAAAAGTGTGAATTGCGGTAAAACTTTAAAAGGGCCAGGTAGGCTTAGGGAAAAGTTTGGGCTTTCCCGTTTTAAAACTGTGGTGGATGACTTGGAAGTGGACTTGTTTGAAGGGGGTGTAAATTTTGATAAAGGGTTGGTCCCATTTATTTAGTTTGAAGATTTTTTTAACCCTTTGTGTTTTGGAAATTCTTTCAAAAACTTTTCAAAATTTTATCCCAAAATTTTTAAATTGCCAATTTTTTTTGAACCAAAAGGTTTTTTCTTTTTTAAAATTTAGGGCGGGGAAAAATTTAAAAATTAGGCATGGAAAAAATTTGGGCGGGGTTAAAGGATGGCCCGGGTAATTAGGGGAGGGGCCATTATGGGAAAATTTTCATGTTTTCAAAATGGGAAAGGGTAAAATCGGGGTTTAAAAGTTTGGGAATTTTATTCAGTTTAGGCCCTTTGTTTCCCGGTATTTGGATGGGTGAACAACTTAAATTGTTTGGGGTCCCCTTTCAAGGGCTTTGGAACCCAATTTTTTAAAATCCCCCCAAGGGAAAAAATTTTGCCCCTTTGCCCCTAAAAGATTTGGGCCTTTAAATAAAAAATCTTTTAAATTTTTTGGAAAATTTAGGGCCTTTTTTTTTTTTGGAAATCCCCAAAATATTTTTCCCCAAAGCCGGGCA
>JAHHZJ010009160.1:0-14681 GCA_021437245.1 Aegilops speltoides
TCCTCTTCTTCTCCTCAATCTTCTTCTTTCTACACCGCAGATTACGTAGTCGGTGTTTCTGATCTGAAAAACCCTCATACTGCAGAATAGCACCCTTGCCTCGTGTTCTTCCGGTGTTGAGATTTCCCGAGACGCAGCGTTAGCTTCGTCGTTCTGCTGATTGGCTGGAACACCCCGGTCGTACCTCTTCTATTGCGACAAGTGTCGCATCGTCGCTCCCTTGAACTTGCCTTCCATTGGCTTGTTACACGTCTTGGGTCAACTCCCCCATCGCATAGAACCTAGTCCTGCACACAGGGGCGTCTCTTAGCCACACGGTGCCTTGCATCCTTCATCTCTTTCTCGGACTTATCCCACTTAAGCATTGCTACATGGCCACACTGGCCCGACTTATGGAACTTATCCTTTTTTGGCATTCTTCTTGTTTATTCTCGACCGTTCCTTAGCTAATTACAGAATCCTCGAATTTCACGAAATCGTCCCAATGAGCACGTTGGTTCTCTAGTATTTCCCTCTAATCTTTGAGACTCTTCCTTCCTCCTTGGCGTACTTGTCCCATTCACGATTCTTGTGGTTCTTGAATGCAATGCCATCTTCCTAAGAAGCAGCGTCCTTGACTTTACGCACATACATACCTTGAAATGATCTGGTAGGGTGAAAATGTTCCATGAGAGTATCCCAATGCAGACCTTTTATGCATTGTCGATAAAAGTAACATCTGGGCGTGGCTTTCTTTGGCTCTCTCTCCATTCTTGAAGGGAGATCGAGAGTTGGTCCTTCACAAGAACTCGCACTCTTGAGCGAACATGTCCGCAATCTTCTTAGGCGCTAATGGTTCACAATGGAGTGCGATTGCCTCGATAATGTACTTCTACGCCCTCCTTCAACTTTTATTGAGGGCCTCGTTTTTGTCCTTTTGCACGAAAATTTGCTCGATCCGGATGGCTGAAAGAACTAAGATTGATTCGTTAATATATCTTCAAGTCATTTAAAACATGTGATGATCACCAGATGCACCTTATATAAATATATATACCTCGCTTGGTCTTTGTTGTTTCAAGATCAACATTTTCTTTGTCATCATCATAATCCATATTTCATGACTTCATCGATTGAAATTCATCATCGGCGATCGAATATCATATCACCCTCTCGGTTGTTGTTTAGAAATTAAGACATCATAATCTTCTTCATTAAGATCATCATAAGCCCATGAGGATGGCGTATCATATCGAACATGGCCTGTTCTCCCTCTCGCTTGGTATTATAAGCCATACCTTTTATTTAGCTAATCCAAAAGAAATATAAAACAATTTAGTATTCAAATTACATCGTCTCGAATAATAGATATAATCTAGAATACATCGTCTCGAATAATAGATATAATCTCGAAAGCTTATCGTCTCAGAATAATAGTATAATCTAGAATACCTTCGTCGCGTGGATTAATAAGAAAACATTGAGGATCTTTGATTGAAGACATCGTCGAGGAACAAATACTAACTATATGCCCATAGTAACATTTTTTTTTTTAATGATTGGATTTTGATAACTAAAATTTCTAACATTTCTACATATAACTAACATTTCTATAACATTTCTAACAATGCTATATATAACTAACATTTACTTGTAACATTTCCTAATGTTTCTATAACTAAAAAAAGAAAAATTTACTAACATTTCCTATATATAACTATAACTAACTTTTTTACTAAACTATTTCTATAACTAAAAACAGAAAAATTTCTAACCAGTTCTACCATTTTCTAACTATTCTAACAATTCTAACATTTCTAACTATTTCAGAAAAACAGAAAATTTTCTAACAATTTCTAAAAAAAGCAGAAAAATTTCTAACTATCTAATATAACTAAAAACAAAAATGTATGTGTGTGTGTGTGCGCTCACGTGCTTGTGAGACGAAGGGGAAGCGGCAGCAGGGGCCCAATGACAGGCGTGGCGGCAAGAGGATAGCAACCCCAACGAGGGCAAGACCCAGGCGGCGGCAGCCGAGGAGACGAGCCAGGCGGGCAGGCGGCAACCAGCCAGGGAGCGTCTGAGCAGCGCCGACACTTGGAGGCAGACGCGACAGGCGGCGGTGGCAGCAGGGCAGCAGGGGATGGGGGCAGCAGAGTGGCGGCGATGGGGCGAAGGCGGCGGCAGCGGACGAGGATGAAGAGCGTCTGAGGGGTGGCAGGCGGCAGTGCGGAGGAGAGAAGCGGATGAAACTGAAATTTTCGTAAGTGTTGTTTATATAGGAGGGCCTTTAGTACGGTTTGTGCCACCAACGGTACTAAAGCAGATTCTAACCACCAAGCGTGAAGCGACCCCTTTATTACGGGTGGTGGCACAACCGGTACTAAAGGCCCCCTTAGTCGGTTTGTGCCACGACTACTAAAGTGTCTTATGCAGTCTGATCTTGAC
The DNA here is from genome assembly GCA_021437245.1 of Aegilops speltoides. NCBI lineage: Eukaryota > Viridiplantae > Streptophyta > Magnoliopsida > Poales > Poaceae > Aegilops > Aegilops speltoides. The sequence continues at coordinate 2,428 of JAHHZJ010009160.1, forward strand.
AAGTTTAGTCCCCTTCGCTAGCCGAGGCGCTGCAGTTTATAAACCCCGTGCGTGCTCTCTCAACTCCTCTCCAAAGCAGGCCTCTTGGGCCTCGTGTTCTTCTTGCCTTGGCCCACTTCCCTTGGGCCTGCATCCTGACAACAGGTTGGGTTTCTAGTCGTATCTGGCCGCTCTGGCCTAGTAAAGCGAGCTTTTTATTTTTTGCTTTATTTATTTTGTGTTGTTTTTTGTGTATTTAGAGTTTCTTTGTGAATATTTTTGCTTTAGGTACAAAAATTACAAACTTTCTATTAGTGCCGTAGTTTTGAATTTGAATAGTTTAAATTTTGAATTATTTGAAATTAGTGTGAATCACTAGTTTGTGAATAACAACTTTAAAAATCAGTAAAGGCATGAAAGAATTTGTTTGCACATAAAATTTCTTCGCATTTCAAATGCCAAAACACATAACTACCTAACTATTCTGAGATTCCCCTCGGGTGTGAAACATAGAAGAAAGTGATGATAGTGAAGCGATCACATCCCGGATCTTTGGGTGTGAAACTTTTTCTTCGTGTGTGTCCTTTGCGCCATAACCATGGAAAATCTTCATCATTTAACGGGATGCTCGGGTCAATATTCACTGTGAATGGAGCAATTTCATCAAACTTTTCATAATCTTGACATGCATCTTGTCATCCACTCCCGATGTTTCTCTTCCTAGAAAGAACTATGTGCGCTTTGGCTCATAAATGCGATGCATTAACTTCCTTATCTTTTCTTTTTCTTGGCTTGGTAGACATGTCCTTCACAAAGAAAACCTGTCCACATCATTGGCTAGGGCGAATTGTTAATCTGCATCATAAGATTGTTGAGATCCGCTGTTGTCATTCCGTCTGCGGGTCTTCCGTTACCCGCCTCGTGTCATATTGACCCATTTGCACGAAACAAAGGGACCTTTAAACCACGTCAATAGTCAAGTTCCGTATGTCATGTATATAACCATAATATGTTTCCTTTCCGTCTTGGTTTACGCATCAAGCGGACACCTTTATTTTAGTTGGTGCTCTTCTTATCTTGGGTGATCGTGTAAAATGTATTACCATTTATCTACGTACCCTTTGAAAGTCATTATATCCGAAGATGGTAGCTGGGGCAGCAAGAGGTCATCTTCAATAGAGGTGTCATGCATGATGCGATGTACGCAACCAGTTGGCGAAACTCCTGGTTTGTTCACATGTAATCCGGTCATCGAGACCGCTCCGGTGTTTGGAGCATAGCAAATTCTTGTGTTCATCCATATCTGAGCCACCAAGTGGAGATCATGTAGAAGCGTGTAGTGTGCTTCGGTGAAGAATGTCCGTCCATACATATTTTGTTCCCCTCTAGCGTGCCTTTTCCATCAGTCGCCCTTATGCATGATTAGGGAACACCAATGAAGCAAGGTCGAATAAAATCGATACAAAACTCAATGACCTCCTCATTTTGATGGCCTGGAGATGCTTCCTTCGGCCTATACGGTTATGAACATATTTCTTTAAGACTCCATGAACCTCTCAAGGGAACATATTGTGTAGAAATCTGAGGACCCAAAGCGTTAATCTCTTAGCATAGGTGAACTAGGGCGTGCGTCATGATGTTGAAGAAGGATGGTGGGAACACCAACTCGAAAGCGACAAGACATTACACCAAATCATTACGTAACCTTGGTATGATTTCGGATCGATTACCTTACGAGAGATTGCATTGAGAAATGTGAAGAAATATGCCCTAGAGGCAATAATAAAGTTATTATTTATTTCCTCATATCATGATAAATGTTTATTATTCATGCTAGAATTGTATTAACGGAAACATAATACATGTGTGAATAGATAGACAAAACTATAGTCACTAGTATGCCTCTACTTGACTAGCTCATTAATCAAAGATGGTTATGTTTCTGACCATAGACATGTGTTGTCATTTGATTAGTGGGATCACATCATTAGAAGAATGATGTGATTGACATGACCCATTTGTTAGACTAGCACTTGATCGTTTAGTATACGCTATTGCTTTCTTCATGACTTATACAAAGTTCAGCAACTATGAGTTGTACAACTCCGTTCTTGGAAGAACACTTTGTGTGCTACCAAACATCCTAGGCGTAGCTGGGTGATTATAAAGGTGCTCTATAGGTGTTTCGAAGGTACATGTTGAGTTGGCATAATTGAGATTAGGATTTGTCACTCGATTGTCGGAGAGGTATCTCTGGGCCCTCTCGGTAATACTCATCACCTAAGCCTTGCAAGCATGTAACTAATGAGTTAGTTATGAGATGGCGTATTCTGAGCGAGTAAAGAGACTTGCGGTAATGAGATTGAACTAGGTATTGGATACAGCGATCAAATCTCGGGCGAAGTAACATACCGATGACAAAAGGAACAAAGTATGTTGTTATGCGGTTTGACCGATAAAGATCTTACGTAGAATATGTAGGAACCAATATGGGCATCGAGGTCCGCTATTGGTTATTGACGAGGCGTGTCTCGGTCAGGTCTACATGTTCTTGAACCGTAAGTCCTGCAGCAAGGTTTGATGGCGTTATATTATGAGTTTATGTATTTTGATGTCGAAGTTTGTTGGTCCGGATGTGATCACGGACATGCGAGGAGTCTCGAAATGGTCGAGACATAAAGATTGATATATTGGGCGGATATATTTGGACACGGAAAGGTTCGGGAGAGTTTGGGAATATCTGGAGCTCAGGAGGTTACGGAACCCCGTAAGTATATGGGCCTTATTGGGCCCTAGTGGAAGGAGAGAAGGAGCAAGGGAGGCGCCCCAAGCCCAATCGGTGGGAGGGCGGCCCCCTTTCCTCTCCTTCCCTTCCTTCCTACTACTACTACTCCTTCCTTCCCCTCCATCTTGGATTAGGAAAAGGAGGAAACCTACTTGGATTAGGTTCCCCCCTTATGGCGCGCCCCCTTGGGCGGCCACCTCCTCCCTCCTCCTTTATATCTGAGGGTGAGGGGCACCCTAGACACACAAGTTGATCATTGAGATCGTTCCTTAGCGTGTCGGTGCCCCCTCCACGATATTACACCTTAGTCATATTGTGGCGGTGCTTAGGGAAGCCTGCGGCGAGAGAACATCAAGATCGTCACCGCCGTCATCTTGTGGAACTCCTCCCAGCGCCTCTGCTGGATCGGAGATCGGGGTGCGTCATCGAGATGTCGTGTGTCAAGAACTTGGTGGTGCGAGATAATGGTGCTTGGATCGGTTGAGCCGGGAGGGCGTCGACAACTTCCTCTATGTTGCGTCAGCGCTTCGCTTGATCTCTGGTACATAGACAACCTCTCCCTCTCGTTGCTATGCATCACCATGATCTTGCGTGTGCGTGGAAATTTTTGAAATTACTCGTTCCCCACATGGCATCGAGCCTAGGTTTTATCGTTGATGTTATATGCAGAGTAGAACACAAGTGAGTTGTCGATGATCCTACCAGCATGTCATACTTTGGTTCAGCGGTATTGTGAGATAAGCGGCCGGACCGACATTCAGCGTCGCTTCGTGAGACTGGTTTCACCGTTCGAGCACTTCGTGCTTAAAGGTGGCTGGCGGGTGTCTCTCTCTCACTTTAGTTGAACCGAGTGTGACTCGCTGGTCCTTGTGAAGGTTAAAGCGGAGTCTATTTGACAAACTATCGTTGTGGTTTTGATGCGTGGTAAACGGTTCTTGCTAAGCCCGTAGCAGCCACGTAAAATTTGCAACAACAAAGTAGAGGGCGTCTAACTTGTTTTGCAGGGCATGTTGTGATGTGATATGGTCAAGGCGTGATGCTATATTTTATTGTATGAGATGATCATGTTTTGTAACGAAGTTATCGGCAACTAGCGAGGAGCCATATGGTTGTCGCTTTATTGTATGAAATGCAAGCATACTAATTGCTTTACTTTATCACTAAGCGGTAGCGATATCGTAAAGCAATAGATGGCGTAACGACAACGATGCTACGATGGAGATCAAGGTGTCGGCGCCGTGGCGATGGTGATCCGCGGTGCTTGGAGATGGAATCACAAGCACAAGATGATGATGGCCATATCATATCACTTATATTGATTGCATGTGATGTTTATCCTTTATGCATCTTATCTTGCTTTGATTGTGGTAGCATTTTAAGATGATCTCTCACTAAAATTATCAAAAGTGTTCTCCACGGTATGCACCGTTGCCAAAGTTCGTGCGAGACACCACGTGATGATCGGTGTGATAAGCTCGTTCATCTACAGCGAGTGCAAGCCAGTTTTTACACGCGAATACTCGGGTTAAACTTGTGAGCCTAGCGAGATATGGCCTCGGAACACGGAGACGAAAGGTCGGCGTGAATCATATAGTAGATATGATCAACATAATGATGTTCACCATTGAAAACTACTCCATCTCCGCGTGATGATCGGTTATGGTTTAGTTGATTTGGATCACGTGATCACTTAGATGACTAGAGATGTACGTCTAAGTGGGAGTTCTTAAATAATATGATTAATTGAACTTAAATTTATCATGAACTTAGTACTGATAGTATCTTGCTTGTCTATGTTTGTTTGTAGATAGATGGCTCATTGCTGTTGTTAGTTGAATTTTAATCGTTCCTTGAAAAGCTAAGTTGAAAGATGATGGTAGCAATTACAATTTGGGTCCGTAACTTGAGATTATCCTCTGTTTGCACTACCGAAAGAGTTAAATCTTGGAAGCATCGCTGGGTACGAAGCTGCTGGCGATGCAGCGGCTGCGTTAGAGCGTCTGGCGAGCAAAGCTGATGACTTCTCTATAGTTCGGTGTGCCGTGCTGCGGCTTAGAACGGGTCTACAACGGCGTTTTGAGCGTCACGGAGCATATGAGATGTTCGAGTTGAAGTTAATATTTCAAGCAAATGCCGAGTTGAGAGATATGAAGTCTCAATAAGTTCTACAGGCTGCAAGATGGAGGAGAACAGATTTGTCGATGAGCATGCTCTCAAAATGTTTGGGTATAATAATCACTTGATTCAAGCTGGGAGTTAATCTTCCGGATGATAAGCGTCATTGACAGAATTCTCCAATCATTTGCCACCAAGCTACAAGAGCTTTGTGATGAACTATAATATGCAAGGCATGAACAAGACTATTCCGAGCTCTTGGCGATGCCTAAAAGCCGGAGGTAAAAATCAAAAAAGGAGCATCAAGTGTTGATGGTCGACAAGACCACTAGGTTTCAAGAAGGGGCAAAGGGAAGAAGAGGAACTTCAAAAGAGCGGCAAACAAGTTGCTTTTGCTCGAGAAAAAGCAAGATATGGACCTAAGCACAGGCGGAATGCTTCTCATAAGCCAGGCCCGGACCACTGAAGAAGCTGCCCCAAGTGATTGGCAGATAAGAAGGATGGCAAAGTGAACAAAGGTATATGTGATATATACATGTTATTGATGTGTACCTTACTAATGCTCATGATAGCACACATTGGTATTTGATCTGGCTACATTGCTAACATTTGCACCTTTCGAAGCAGGGACTACGGATTAGCGAAGATTAGCTAAGGCAGAGGTGATGATCTTGCGTGGGAAATGGTTCCAAAGTCGATGTGATCGCATGATCGTACGCTACCTCTACATCTACCATCGGGATTAGTTTTAGACCTGAATAATTGTTATTTGGTGCTGCGTTGAGCATGAACATTATATCTGGATCTTGTTTGATGCGAGGCGGTTATTCATTTAAATCAGAGAATAATGGTTGTTCTATTTATATAGGTAATATCTTTTATGGTCATGCACCCTTGAAGGCTGGTCTATTTTTATTGAATCTCGATAGTAGTGATACACATATTCATAATGTTGAAGCCAAAAGATGCACGAGTTGATAATGATAATTTAACTTATTTGTAGCACTTTTGTTTTAGGTCATATATAGATTGTAATAGCATGTGAAGAAACTCCATCTTGATGGACTCTGGAATCCTTGATTATGAATCACTTGGTACTTGCGAACCGTGCCTCATGGGCAAGATGACTAAAACACGTTCTCGGTACTATGGAGAGCAACAGATTTGTTGGAAATCATACATACAGATGTATGTGGTCGATGAATGTTGAGGCTCGTGGCGGATATCGTTATTTTCTCACTTTCACAGATGATTTAAGCGAATATGGGTATATCTACTTAATGAAGCACAAATCGAAACATTTGAAAAGTTCAAAGAATTTGAGGTGAAGTAGAGAATCATCGTAACAAGAAAATAAAATTTCTCGATCGATCGTGGAGGAGAATATTTGAGTTCTGAGTTTGGTTTACATTTGAAACAATGCGGAATAGTTTAGCAACTCCACACAGGAACACCCAGCGAAATGGTGTGTCGAGCGTCGTGTCGTACTTTACTTGATATGGTGCGATCTATGATGTCTCTTACCGATTCTGACTATCTTTTTGGGGTTATGCTTTAGAGGCGGCGCATTCACGTTAAATAGGGCACCATCAAAATCCGTTGAGGCGGCGCCTTATGAACTGTGGTTTGGCAAAAACAAAAGTTGTCGTTTCTTAAAGTTTGGGGCTGCGATGCTCATGTGAAGAAACTTCAACCAGATAAGCTCGAACCCAAATCGAATGTGTCTTCATAGGATACCCAAAGAGACTTGGGTACACCTTCTATCACAGATCCGAAGGCAAAACATTCGTTGCTAAGAATGGATCCTTTCTATAGAAGGAGTTTCTCTCGAAAGAAGTGAGTGGGAGGAAAGTAGAACTTGATGAGATAAGCGTATCTACTCCCTTATTGGAAGGTAGTTCATCCGAGAACGGTTCCGTGACAACTACACCAATTAGTGAGGAAGCTAATGATATTGATCATGAAACTTGGATCAAGTTTCTCTTGAACCTCGTGGTCTACGAGTAAGATCCGCACGAGTGATGCGGTAATCCTATTACGGAAGTCATGTTGCTTGACCATGATGAACCTACGAACTATGAGGAAGCGATGATGAGCCAGATTCCACAAAATGGCGAGAGGCCATGAAATCGAGATAGGATCCATGTATGAAAACAAAGTATGGACTTTGGTTAACTTGCGATGATCGGCAAGCCATTGAGAATAAATGGATCTTTAAGAAGAAGGCGCTGATTGTAATATTCTGATCTATAAAGCTCGACTTGTTGCGAAAGGTTTTCGACAAGTTCAAGGGATTGACTACGATGAGACTTTCTCACCCGTGGCGATGCTTAAGTCTGTCGAATCATGTTGTCCATTGCTGCATTTCATGATTATAAAATTTGGCAAATGGATGTCAAGACTGCATTCTTGAATGGATTTCTAGAAGAAGAGTTGTATATGATGCAGCGGAAGGTTTTGTTGATCCAAAAGGTCTTGACAAAGTGTGCAAGCTCAGCGTTCCATTTATGGACTGGTGCAAGCATCTCGGAGTTGGAATAAGCGTTTTGATAGTGTGATCAAGGCATATGGTTTTATCTGAGACTTTTGGAGAAGCTGTATTTACAAGAAAGTGAGTGGGAGCTCTGTAGCATTTCTAGTTTTATATGTTGATGACATATTATTAAGGAAATGATATAGAATTTCTAGATAGCATAAAGGGATACTTGAATAAAAATTTTCGATGAAAGACCTCGGTGAAGCTGCTTACATATTAGGCATCAAGATCTATAGAGATAGATCAAGGCGGCTTAATAGGACTTTCTAAAGCACATACCTTGATAAAATATTGAAAAGGTTCAATATGGATCGAGGCAAAGAAAGGATTCTTGCACTGTGCTACAAGGTGTGAAGTTGAGTCGAACTCAATGCCCGACCACGAGAAGATAGAGAAAATGAAAAATGTTCCTATGCTTCAGCCATAGGCTCTATCATGTATGCAATCTTGTGTACAGACTGGCGTATGCTTAGCAATAAGCTTAGCGAGGAAGGTACCAAAGTAATCGAGTGGATCCTTTGGACAGCGGTCAAGAACATCTGAAATACACGAAAAGGACTAAGGATATGTTTCTGTATATGGAGGTGACAAAGAGCTAGTCGTAAATGGTTACGTCGATGCAAGCTTTGACACGATCGGACGATTCTAAATCATAAACGGATCGTGTTTATATTAAGCGGTGGAGCTGTAAGTTGGTGCAGTTCTAAACAAAGCGTCGTGGCGGGATCTACATGTGAGCGGAGTACATAGCTGCTTCAAGCAGCAAATGAAGAATGCGGATGAAGGAGTTCATTTCGATCTGGGTGTAATACCTAGTGCATTGGGACCAATGAAGATCTTACGTGACAATCTTGGTGCAATTGCTTTAGCAAAGGAATCGGATTTCACAAGAGGACCAAGCACATCAAGAGCGCTTCAATTCCATTGGGACCAAGTCCAAGTGGGAGACATAGAGATTTGCAAGATACATACGGATCTGAATGTTTCAAATCCGTTGACTAAGCCTCTCTCACGAGCAAAACATGATCACACCAAGACTCCATGGGTGTTAGAATCATTACTATGTAATCTAGATTATTGACTCTAGTGCAAGTGGGAGGCTGAAGGAAATATGCCCTAGAGGCAATAATAAAGTTATTATTATTTCCTCATATCATGATAAATGTTTATTATTCATGCTAGAATTGTATTAACGGAAACATAATACATATGTGAATAGATAGACAAAACTATAGTCACTAGTATGCCTCTACTTGACTAGCTCATTAATCAAAGATGGTTATGTTTCGACCATAGACATGTGTTGTCATTTGATTAGTGGGATCACATCATTAGAAGAATGATGTGATTGACATGACCATACATTAGACTAGCACTTGATCGTTTAGTATCTGCTATTGCTTTCTTCATGACTTATACAAAGTTCACGCAACTATGAGATTGTACAACTCCGTTTCTTGGAAGAACACTTTGTGTGCTACCAAACATCCTGCATGCTGGGTGATTATAAAGGTGCTCTCTGGTGTTTCGAAGGTACATGTTGAGTTGGCATAATTGAGATTAGGATTTGTCACTCCGATTGTCGGAGAGGTATCTCTGGGCCCTCTCGGTAATACTCATCACCTAAGCCTTGCAAGCATGTAACTAATGAGTTAGTTATGAGATGGCGTATTCTGAGCGAGTAAAGAGACTTGCGAGTAGCGAGATTGAACTAGGTATTGGATACAAGCGATCAAATCTCGGGCAAGTAACTATACCGATGACAAAAGGAACAAAGTATGTTGTTATGCGGTTTGACCGATAAAGATCTTAAGTAGAATATGTAGGAACCAATATGGGCATCAGGTCCGCTATTGGTTATTGACGAGCGATGTCTCGGTCATGTCTACATTGTTCTCGAACCGTCTGATCCCTGCGCTTAAGGTTTTGATAGCGAGTTATATTATGAGTTTATGTATTTTGATGTACGAAGTTTGTTGAGTCCGGATGTGATCACGGACATGCGAGGAGTCTCGAAATGGTCGAGACATAAAGATTGATATATTGGACGGATATATTTGGACACGGAAAGGTTAGGAGAGTTTGAGAATATCTGGGAGCTCACGGGAGTTCAGGAACCCCGGTAAGTATATGGGCCTTATTGGGCCCTAGTGGAAGGAGAGAAGGAGCAAGGGAGGCGCCCCAAGCCCAATCCGTGGGAGGGCGGCCCCTTCCTCTCTCCTTCCCCTCTTCCTTCCTACTACTACTACCTTCCTTCCCCTCCATCTTGGATTAGGAAAGGAGGAAACCTACTTGGAGTAGGTTCCCCCCACTTATGGCGCGCCCCTTGGGCGACCACCTCCTCCTCCCTCCTTTATATCAGGGGTAGGGGGCACCCTAGACACACAAGTTGATCATTGAGATCGTTCCTTAGCCGTGTCGGTGCCCCTCCACGATATTACACCTCGGTCATATGTAGCGGTGCTTAGGCGAAGCCTGCGACGAGAGAACATCAAGATCGTCCTGCCGTCGTCTTGTGGAATTCCTCCAGCGCCTCTGCTGGATCGGAGATCGAGTGCGTCATCGAGCATGCGTGTGTCAAGAACTTCGGAGGTGCGGAATGCGGTGCTTGGATCGGTTGAGCGGGAGGGCGTCGACTACTTCCTCTACGTTGCGTCAGCGCTTCGCTTGGTCTCTGAGTGCGTAGACAACACTCTCCCTCTCGTTGCTATGCATCACCATGATCTTGCGTGTTCATAGAATTTTTTGAAATTACTCGTTCCCCAACAAAATGCACATAGCTTCACAATGGCTAATCGAGCGTTTTCGGTAGAAGCCCCTCAATGCAACGGAGCGAGTTGCGTCATAATCACGTGGCGATCATGAGACTTTAGGTTACGGAACTTTTTCTACTGTCATGTTTATTATTCCTTTATATTCGACGAAGCAGAGGCGGTACCTTAATCTTGACAGGCATTCAAGAAGATTTCCTTCTCTTCTTTGGTAGGCGTACTTACATGACCCGATGTATGCCGTCTTCTCCGTGCATATGTTGCTGGTCCTCCGTGCCTTAGGTGTATCTTTTGTCTTCCCATACCGCCCAAAGCCAAGCGAGTCATGCAAAGATTCTTAAATCCGTGCATCACGTCGATTCGAGGCGGACCTCTAGGTGTTTCCAATATGGCAGGTCCCAAAATATAGATTTCTTCTTCCACATGGAGTGGCGTCCGTCGGCGTCGCCTATAGAGTTGTCCGCGGGATAACTTTCCAAATATCACCTTCAAATCCTTGACCATATCATGTACATCAGCACTAAATGCGGTGGCGAGGCTTCGTCCGGTGATCCGCCTCACCTTTGAAATGCTTGCCTTTCTTTCTTCGGGATGCTGCTTTCGGTAGAAATCGACAATGTCCGGTACACATTCTTCTTACAACTATTCAAATATATACTATCGGTATCATCCAAGCGGTCGTGCATCGCGGTATCCCTTGTTTATACATCACGAAAGGATTCTTGAGAGCGAGCCAATCATTGATGGTCACGAACAGCAACGCCTTTAGGTCAAATTCTTCCCCATGTGCTCATCCGCACATACACATTCCATTCCACGGTTGTAGAGTTCTTCAACTAATGGCCTTAGGTACACATCAATGTCGTTGCTTGGGTTGCTTAGGGCCTTGGATGAGCACGGCATCATAACGAACTTCCGCTTCATGCACAACCAAGGAGGAAGGTTATACAAAAATAGAGTCACGGCCAGGTGCTATGGTTGCTGCTCTGCTCCCCAAAAATTAATGCCATCTGCGCTTAGACCAAACCATACGCTCCTTGCGTCATCGCAAACTCCTTCCGTACTTTCTTTCGATTTTTCTCCACTGCGACCCGTCGTGGTACTCTCAACTTTCATCTTTCTTACGGTCTTCTTTGTGCCATCGCATCGCCTTGGCATGCTCTTTGTTTTGGAACAAGCGTTTAAACCGTGGTATTATAGGAGAATACCACATCACCTTGGCGAGAATCTTCTTCTGGGCGCTACCCTCGACATCACCGAGGTCATCGCGGCTGATCTTATAGCGCAATGCACCACATACGACAGCGTTCAAATCCTCGTACTACTGCGGTAGAGGATGCAATCATTAAGAGCATGCATGTATCTTACGCACCTCTAACCCTAGAGGCGGACAACCTTCTTTGCTTTATGCGTACTCTCGGGCAATTTGTTGTCCTTTGGAAGCATATCCTTTATCATTACCAGCAACTTTCCAAATCCCTTGTCGGATACACCATTCTCGCCTTCCATTGCAGCAATTCGATGTGGTGCCCAACTTTTCTTGTCACCTCATGAATTCGGGTACAACAATTTTTGTGATCCTCTAACATGCTGTTGCAACTTCTTCTTCTCCAAATCACTTGCAGTTTCTCTTTGCGTCGGCAATGGCCCGACCTAGATCATCAACAGGGCTCATCGATGCCTCTTCTTCACTTCTTTCCGCATTGCGGCTCAGCTTCTTCCCACATTACCGGCTCAGCTTCTTCCCCATTGTTGTATCATTGTATTCGAGGAACCCATGGCGGGATAGCTGTCGTCGTCCTCTTCTTCTTCATTGTCTTCCATCATAACCCCTCTTTCTCCGTGCTTGGTCCAAACATTATAGTGGGGCATGAAACCGGACTCAAGCAGTGGGCGTGAATGGTTCTTGGCGTAGAGTAATTGTGACCATTCTTACAGCCACACATGGACAAGGCATAAAACCATCCGCCCGCTTGTTTGCCTCAGCCATAAGCAAAAAGTATACTGCGCCCTCACGAGCTGGGAGAGCATCGGTCATCGTACATCCATTGCGGCTCATCTTCATTAC